>JASPKZ010009081.1:0-140843 GCA_030220185.1 Diploptera punctata
ACACTCTAATTCACTCATTCACTTACTCTAAGTTTAATGAAACCGGGAAGTTCAGTATCCCGCATTAACTAAGATTCTCCATTGATCCCTATTCTTAAGAGAATCCAATTCAAATCGCCAATATCCAGTTCCCTAAGATTTATCCGAATATTATCCTCCCACTTACGCCTAGACCTTCATATTGTTCTTTTTTTTTCCGAAGGGCTTCCCAATAAAATGTTTGAAATATTTATTCTGCCATCCGTTCGAGATACATGTCGTTCTTAGCTCAATCTAGTATATGCCTACTTAATAACGCTGACAATATTAGGACAAGTGTCCACCGCTGTGGTTTCGGGGTAGCGTGCTGCCTTGTCACGCAGCGGGCCCGGGTTCGATCCCCGGTCGGGACAGTTTTTCTGGGTGAGGTTTTTATCGGAGTTTTTCCTCACCTGTAAGACAAATGTCAGGAACACTTTAAGGCCCAAACGGTCCCCGAAATCATATGGCCATCACAATCATCACCATTCATATCCATCTTAGGTTAAGCTTAGGATTAGGGACTCTCTTGGCGCACCATTATCATCATCACCCATAATATCATCGGGGCAACGTAACCCCGCCTTCCAGGCGCCCCAACCTCAGAAGTGGGTTACAAGTACGCCATGCCAGGAGAGAAACCAGGAATGTCGAAAGACAAAACCTGGGGCATTTGGAAAAAAATATATATATATTAGGACAAGTATACAAATTATGAACATTCCTCCATTTTCAAGGGTGTAGAAAACTTTTGAGTATGGGCCTAAGACTATGTCATAGATATAAGAACGTAAAGAACATGAAGCCTTAAATAAGATGACTTTGGGTAAAATTTTTCGGCCCATTCATGGTCAGATTTCAATTACGACGTTATTGTCCTGAGCTGTTAAAAAGAGTGTCGCTAACAATAACACGGAGCTAACTACTACCCACCTGGGATTTCTGATATAAACCCCGGATCATAAAAGCAATATAATGAGATGTTTAAAAGCAGCAATGATATAAAAATTAATTCGTGTCATTATCCTAACGCTATGGTAAACACTATACGATAATAATGGAATTGCGGATAAAGTATACATAGAATTTCTAAGAATTATTTTTTCTTTCAAACTTTATGGACCATATAACTCTAAACATACATAAATTCACAGCTTTCAGTTTTACCCCTTGAGGGTGCATTAAAATTAATATCACTTGTATATCACCTGCCATATACATGCTAACAGTTCTTTCAGGGGATACACGTTACAACCAACCATAAGAAATGTAAATCATTCATCCCTCCAGCTGTTTTACCTCAGCATTCAAATTAGATGTGTACATCCACCCTTAAACAGGCGATTATATGAATTTCAACACCTTTTATACCTTGTTTTGTAGTTTATAAACCATAAATTTCCCGACCCATTGCAAAACTCCGAAAAACATTATGCAAGAACGTTAATAAAAACCAGTAAGTTTTGTAACTGGATCTTTTAAACGAATTGCAGGAGGCGGGCTGTCACCGAAATATGAGCTTATGACAGCATAATACTCCCTATAAACAGTGAAAATATTCAAATGTTTAGAACCATTATTAATCTAAATAATACAAATAGGCGTATGTGGGAGGAAAATATTGTATTGAATTTTATGGTAATCCATATATTAAATATGAACTGAATTCAGGTGGATGAGGTATTGAAAGTACGGGATCCATAAACCATATAATTAGTAACTCAATCGGGTAGTACAATAATTATTTATACAGTATATATATATTGGTTTAGTATCAGTTTTTAATTAAAAAATGAATTTCCGATTCAACGTATTGAATTTTTATCTTCTAATATATTGTTTTTTTAATAAATGCATTTTAAGACTCCAAGAAAAATATATATTAGTAAATTAGTTTTTCATTTATCAATAAATCAGCCTACGTATAGCTTGATTTGTTTATGATTTTTGTGGTTTAAACTGTAGGAAAACCGACAAGCTGAGTACTGAAAAAATTCATAAAAGGAGTTTTAAGAAAAAACGTTATTTGATTTTGAATTTTAATTTTCCTTCCTATAAGTCAGTGCAAAGATCACGTACAACCCTCAGGTTGAGGAATTAAAAGAGACGAAGCCCTTTTTAGTGAAGGGTGTGACATACGAGGATGCAAGGTGATCACGTCTGTCGCAATATGATAGGGATAGATTAAATGGATTACAAGAGTATGGGGAATTGGTGGAATTAAGTTTTTGGGGAGCTAGAACGGGAGAAACCCCGAGAAAAAACTTCCCTGGCTCTGATTCATCCACAACGAATCACACATGGAATGGCCGAGGCGCGAACTCGGGATCCAATGGTAGAGGGCGAGTGGGTAACAATTTGTTCAATAATAATAATAATAATAATAATAATTCCATAAGAGAGTTTAGGTGAGCAAAATCTTACTGAAGTAGTAGTTCATACTGCGATAGGAAGATGCATCTCTCTGCGTGTTTGTGTGTTAGAGAGAGAGAGAGAGCGAGAGAGAAAGAGAGATTGTAGAGATTGTTTTAATGCTACCCACTGCACATTTCATTCGCCATGTTTAGCGCAGGGAGTATAGATGGCGTTAATGTGATCTATTTTCCATTTATGCACAACTTCGGAAGATCACTTTACATAGATGACGTGTTCTTGTATTTTGTACAGAGAGGAGTACAGGATGAGTGTATGTTTGCGTGTCCGTGTAGTGTAAAGTATGTTGTAGAATGATGAAGAAAGGGAGAAGGTGATTCTGGTATCGACAAGTAGTCCGCTCCTGTCGAAAAGCACCAAGGGGACACCAGTTTAACGTCCTCATCTAGCGGATGAATCGCTATAAACAGTACAATATCCCTTCTAACATACGTATTGCAGAGATATTTATTTACAACTTAATGCAGGAATCTGTGCACAATATAGGAATTAAAAATTGTACACTCCCACCCATCCTGGCCTAGATATTGAAAGTTTAGAATTAAATCAATGCTTCTTCTTCATCCAAGGATTAAGCCGTTGGATCGTTCCGGTTTCATGAAACCTAAAATTGTTAGAATTGTTCTGACCATTTTCTGTGCGGGCGTCAATCATTTCTCCTTACGTATGGTTTATAATTCAGCAATAATTATGGAAAGCTTACTAATTAAATTAATTAGTTTTACAATAAATTAATATTTTCAACACTCGAATGTACGTATCGGACCCGCTAGTCAGAAAGCACACTTGCTACCATCTGAGCTATTTCGGGGGTCGGAAGATCTCACCTTGACAATACCCTACACGAGACCTGTGCAACTTTATCATTTCTAAGAACTAAACTCAACTTTACCTTCCGATCATGGATCACTGCATTTTTCTTAAATCCTGGATCAATCCGCTGTAGTTAAACCCAATATCGTTAAAAAGACTATAGTAAAAATAAAAACACTAATATAATTTTACTCTCATCTTCATGCACCTGCGTTACTGATTATAGACCTACTCGAATCCTTTCCTTCTTCTAGTGTCCTTACACCTGTCCTTCCATACTAAATCATTGCAGCACTGTAATCAATACTTGAGACAAGCAAACAGTACTGAATAAGTACTGTACTTAAAATATACAGTTTTTTTTCATCTCTCTTGATTTATAAATGCGGAATTTTAAGCATATATTAAATTATATGTACACACACACGTATATATATATATATATATATATATATATATATATATCCATCCATAGTAATTCTGCCCGAGGGCAGGTCTTTCACTGCAATCATAGCATTTTCATGATATGCTTTACAGCTTTACTAGGGAATTGTAGGTGTGGTAGTTTCCCGTTGCTTTCCACACCGGTGAAGGATGATGACGATAATGATGATGATAATGATGATGATAATGATAAGGATGATGATGATGGCCATATGATTTCGGGGACCGTTTGAGCCTTAAATTTTTCCTGACATTTGTGTTATAGGTGAGGAAAAACCCCGATAAAAACCTCCCCGATAAAAACCTCACCCACAAAACTGCTCCGACCGGGAATCGAACCCGTGCCCGCTGCGTGACAAGGCAGCACGCTACCTCGAGACCACAGCGGTGGACACGTGTATGTATGTATGTATGTATGTATGTATGTATGTATGTATGTATATATATATATTAGGGTGTCTAAAAATCTAAGTATTCTATTTTTAACGCATATCTTCTTAATTTATTTGTATACTGTTAAAACAACTGTCTGTACAATTTCATGTAAATAGGCCCACGGCAACCCATGCCGACTCGCTTCGAAACATGTCAGTATTTGCTAATGCGAACAAAATTTGAATAATAATGTTTTTTTTAATTGTAGATAGTTATACGTTTTGGACATATTGATGTTGTACTTACTAAAAAAACTTTAGTTCTAGAATCCTTGCATTACCCAGTACAAATTTTCATGTCTTATGTTTGGCATGAAGTCGGCACGGGTTGTCATGATCCAATCGCAATCATATTTGTTATTCAAGTTATTAAGATCAAACAGGAAAAAAATAGAGGGTATGCTTATTTGATTTTGCGGAAAAAATAACCTCCTTTATGTATTGGGAATCTTGGGATATATATTTTTTTTCAAATGCCCAGGTTTGTCTTTCGACATTCCTGGTTCTCTCCTGGCATGGCGTACTTGTAACCCACTTCTCAGGTTGGGGCGCCTGGAAGGCGGGGTTACATTGCCCCGATGATTTGATGGGTGATGATGATGATAATGGTGCGCCAGGAGAGTCCCTAATTCTAAGCTTAACCTAATATGAATATGAATGATAATGATTGCGATGGCCATATGATTTTGGGGACTAAATAGGATCTTGGCTGAATTATTAGAAATTAGAGAAGAGAGGTTCTCCCTCTATAAATGGGGTATGAACCCATTAGCTTCATTTAGCTTACTTTTCCTCTATAATTATGTTTTAGTGTACGGTGCACAGGAATTTTTTATATTCTTAGGGGTAGTTTAAATCTATCGAATGTAAGTTATGATTAATATGTAAGATACAAAATATTTTATGTATTTAGTGATGGTAACGGAGGTTACATTATCTATTCTATCACAATAGCCCTTTAATTCAGGCACTTCACTTTGGTTAGGGACAATTGATATTTATCTATTATTCTTATTTTGAATAGATAATATTTAATCATAAGGGTTAAAGGAAGGTATAGGGATAGAAGATTACAATGGGTCTATTTTGGTTTGGGCCTTAAAGATATCCTGACATTTGTCTTACAGGTGAGGAAAAAACCCGATAAAAGCCTCACCCAGAAAAACTGTCCCGACCGGGGATCGAGCCCGGGCCCGCTGCGTGACAAGGCAGCACTCTACCCCGAGACCACAACGGTAGACGGTATCTTGGGATATCTTAATATTTATTTCTCACTTTGACACTGGTGCTCACAAGCGGGAGTTTATTAACCAAGCTAATTAAGGTAATTTAGGAACAAATGTCAACGAGTTATAAGCTCTAACTTTATGTGTGTTAAAACGGAACCAAGTTAGTTGACAATCATCGATGAGAGAGCAAACTTCTACCTCAACATCTGTCTTCACTAGATCCACTGCTATGAGATAAGAAATTGCTAGTCTGTTTCTTTGTGTCAGTGTATACAATCAACATTGATATGATCACACCATTTACCAAGATAAGAAGACAAAACAAATGAAAATACATTTCTACAGCCACTAAAATATTCATGGCCTCCTCGCAATGTCGATACTAGGCTCATTGTAAGTAATTATTTATACAGTAAAATGTTTTTATGATCTTGTAACGTTTGGTGTTGAGATAGTGCGTGTCAGAAAAAGGCAGGAGAGACCACCTTGCATGTAATAATAGAGAATATACTGCAAATAAAAGTACTCTGGTGTGAATTATGTTCCGGTTTATTGAAGTCGTAAAAATTGTGTAATGAAATGAAATGGACGAGGGAAAAAAATCTCGCAATAATAACAGAACGAGAGAGAAAAAAGGAGAGAAATATTGAAGCTTATTATTTTGTAATTGTGAAGAAGAAAAGGATATTCAAGTCACGAAATAACAGAATATGAAATCACGGATGAAAATGTGAATTTTTTGCGACTTTCAAGCACACTTGTTTTTATGGCACTCGAATTAAAGCAAAATCCACGATAAACATGAATTTGTAGTAATAAAACATAAGAAATACGATACATTTTACAGTTTTGAACATAGTATTTTAATATTTGAACGCTCATGGGAAATAAAACCCAAGTCCAGATCAACAAATTTTTCATGAAAGCAACGTTTCATATCTCAAACAGTTCTCTGACAAATTACAACTGAAGCGATTTTTCAAGAAATCGCCATTAAAAAAAAAACTTTTTGAGATTTAAATCCCATCCTATAGCTTAATTGCTGAGCATCTTCCTGAAAAATATTTTCACAAAATGAGACAATCTGGTCGTAATTAATTGTGAGCGATTTTACAAAAACCGCCATAGTTTATTGGATTTAAGAAAAAAACAAATGTATCTGGGAAAGTTGTTGGGTTTTAATTTTTCCTCTGATTATTATTCAGTCTAAGAGTTGGAACGTAGCAAAGAAGGCCTACACCTATTATCAGTATGGATGACAATAATAAAAATATATAAACAGAGAAAAGAGAAAAAATAAGACAGCTAGAAAACCGAAAAATCCCGGAATGGACCAATCCCTCTTGAACCGTCAGGATTCAAACCTGGGATTCTAGTCCAACAGATGTGATATTTCATGAGGAAGACTGGCATAAACGCGGTAAAATACAGACATAAATATTTCTTGAAGCAAATTGTTATACACAGAGACGCACTGTAATCGACTGAGCTTGGTTATTATTATTTTTTTTTTTTAGTTTTTACTTCAGTTGTCGTGTTTTGTTCTTACAAATTAGTTGTTTTCCTCCTCATTTCGTTTTACACCGTTCTTCCTTCTTGTTTTACCTATTTGTTAACTTCATTTTATTCTCACATATACACACAAGGACAGGACACACACCCAGACCCAATGAGGAGATTTAAAATCTCCTTCCCCGCCGGGAATCGAACCCAGGTCGCCGGAGTGGAAGGTAGGGACTTTACCGACTACGCCACGGCGACGGACTTGAAACCTGTTGTTAACAGAGGCGCACTGTTTACGACGGACTTTTGAAACCAGATGTATTAGAGTGGCCATTACAAAGAAATAGTGCCACTTTTTTTTTCATATTTACGAGGGTAAAATAATGAATTAAAGATAATTAAATTCTGTGGCTAAATACATTTAATATATCGTTTTATGAATATTTGTTACATTAAAATAGAGTTTAAGTGGGTAAATACATTTCTGTTTAAAGCAGTTTTGTACTTTAATATGCGCAGTAAACACAGCGGGTAATCTGCTGCAGTAAAATTTCTCACGAGTAGTTGATACGCACCGTGAAAATGCGACAATACTCGTATATGAGTAAACGAGTTGAAAAGTGACTATAGCGGCAACGTCTGTTATTACGTTGGCAATGATGGTACCAGTAGTCACTTGTTCTCCGATCTAATACTGAAAGTAGCCATGATAGTATTAGAGTGGGCTAGAATAGCCACTTTCATGTAAGGAAGATGTCAAACTCAAAAGACAATTTATTTTAATATCCCATGGGCTTGCAATAAAAGGAACGAAAAAATCAGAATATGTTGGAAAAAAATCATTTAATTCAAGGTTACGGCAAGTTCGTTATAATGTTAAAAGATTTAAAACTTCAATATGTAGGATTATAACGAGATACTCCTATGGTAGTCTTATTGGTTCCTTTTTGTTCTGAAAATAGTGGACATTAGTGTCAGTCTCGTCTGATAGGTTGATATTAATGACACACAAAATAAAGCACTGTCAAAGAGTAAATAAGGGAAAACATTTAGGAGGAACCGAACTTTATGCCTCACTATGCATTTTTGTTCTGCAGAATAGTAGTGCGTATGCGCTAGGGTTATAAACTTGCTACATAAATGACAGGACTATCTGTGTAGTTGATATCGCCAACCTGCCTGCGCGATAAATTCCCAAACGTGCTTTTAAACATGGACGTACACTAACACATAATTTGTAACCTAACAAAGTAAATAATTTACATATTATTTCATCATCATTTAGGATTAGACCTTAAGGTCTGTTCCGATCTCATGCTAGAATTGGTCTGTCCATATTTTACTGGGTCTTCCTACATTTCTTCGTCGTCTAGTGGTTTGTAATGAAGAGTCTGTTTCGGAATTCTATGGTTATCCATTCTATTGATGTGGTCCATCTCTGCATTGTGCAACTCTATTATATAGTTTCAATATATTTAGTTATCTTCGTATATTTTCATTTCGTTTTCGATCTGTTATTGTATAGCCAAACACACTCCTCAGAAACCTCATTTCTGACGTTTCTATTCTTCGTTCCTGGTTTTTTGTTAAGACCCAGTGTTCCGACCGATATAGAGTTGCAACCGCCATTGTTTTATAAAAATGTTTAAAATGTTTCCTTTCTAGTTCCTTTGAGACTTTGCTTTATGGCGCCACGCATATAACTAAATGTATTTATTTTGTTTTTAATATCTTCACTTTTTCTATATGACACATTGCATCCCAAGTAATTAAAATTGCTCACCTGTTCTATTATTTTATTCTCTAATTTGATTTTTACTCTTAGTGGCTCATTCCCTCGAAAAGCTAAAACTTTTGTTTTTAGAATAGATATTTTCAAGTTGTATGTTTCATACATTTTACTTAATTTGTAAATTTCCGTTGTAAGCCATCGTCTCAGATATCACAACCTGATCGTCTGCAAAACGTAAAGTATCTAATAAAATATTAATTTTGAAATGTTCAGTTAAAATAATTTGCCAGTTCTGTATGGCATCGTCTAAATATATATTAGAAAGTGATGGTGAAAGTGTGCATCCTTGTATTACTCCTTAGTTCTTTGTCGGTGTTTTATTGTTTTGTGTTTTATGACCCATTCTAATTAATATTTCAATAACTACATATAAACGTTCAATAATTTTGACTAAATGTCGTGGAATGCCTCTATTTATCATTATATTCCATCATTTCTATCTATTCACCACATATTATTTCAATAAAATATAAACTAATTTCGTCTACACCAACTTACGCCTTCTGAATCTAACAAAATATAAAAGTAGTAATGCAACTTCTTATTGTGGAGATTGGTCATACAGGACTGCCATTTGTTGACGAGGACGCGTTCTACAGTTATGTAGAACATAAGAATATAGATTGTGAGATTACGCGTACATAAATAAATACTTAATAATTGTACAACATATTTTAAGAATCGTAGAAAATCTTAAAATAGAAGGAAATGTTAGCTGAAAACGGATAAATTAAATAGTACAACAGTGTCATACGGATATTGCATGGTGTACCATAGTGAGAACTAAGCTATGGTTGAGCCATTATTTAACATTGGAATATTACTAGATATAACAAATATAATCAAGGTAAGAGATTAATAAGTTAATCAAGCTATGCCTAGATTGAAACTGTTTTAGAACTACATTCCAGAACTTTCGAAGTTCATGACCATGCAGCAATGTATTAGACAATGCCGGTGACGACAGCATATGCACTCAATTCTATGTTTACTGGCTTGATTAATATAAATTACCTTATCAGAAGTTGACAATTACATTTTCTCCTTCGTGCTGCACACAAATACACTTCAAAACATAACTAAATTACACACAAAATGTTTAAAAACCATACGAATCATTGAATGCAGCAGATCACTCCACGCCATGCTGATTACGTCACTAATCTTGCACGCTTGCAGCGATCCTACAGTTCGGACTAGATCGATGCCGATGTAGCGATCAGATTACTCAAGAGGCGGGAATTTAAATACGCATTTAAACATGAATCAAATTAATTACATTTATTGAAATTTATAATGATAAATAATAGAGCTTATGTGTATGCAACGACGCCGAGAATTATTTCAAATGTCTCTAATTTAATTATTATCAAGAATATGTATTAATCATAAAATTATTTCCAAGTAAAACAACAATTACGTATAAAAACAAAGAGCTATGGTACGATACATTAAACAAAAAATCTGAGAAAAAGTAAAATTAGGAAAAAAAAATCCTGACACCTTTTATAAATTCCTTTCAAATAGCAATGCAAACATTTAAAAATACTAAATTGTTAGTATCCAATAGCGGGTATATTGATAATTATTTACGAAAAATTCTCAAACACAAAATGAGAAATATACAATACAATGCACATGAAGATAATTTTAAAAGTAGAAATTTGTACTAATATTCAAATTTGTATCTCGTTTCACAGCATGGCATCGGTGGTATTCATTGGTTCCAGTTAAAATGTGTTGTCGGTTCATGTCTTGTTTCGATGGCTCGGACAACAAGTGGGAGTTTCTGTTATTACAAATCATAAAAATGAATTATGAATTAATTTAGAAAATGAAAATCCATGATATCAATTAAACGAAAAAGAGAGAAAGAAAAATGAAATAAAATTGGGAGAAAATACCTCTGATATCGCTTGTAATTTCCGCCTTTAAATAAACGAACATTTAAATATAATACAAACGAAATATGTTGTTAAATTTTAAAATTCAAGTTACAGCTATTGAAATATGAAACACAAAAAGAGAACAAAATAAGAAAGAGGTGGAAAAATCCCCCATATCCTTTCTAATTTTACAACTTCATAACGAATATGTTACAAAGTTCTAATAGATAGGCTATAAGCATCTAATATACATGGAATAATATTTTCAGGGCATAAATTCTTGAGCGTGGCTTGCTTCGGAGGAGAAAAAAATACAGAATGTAAAAAACCTCAAATCTGTAAAAAGAGACCTCTGGCAAATTTTGTCGGCTTTTTCACACCTAGATTTAAAATATTTGCTAATCACTTCAAATATTTGAGAGCTACGTTAAATAACATACTAATTACCATCCAAAGCGCTTCCATTAATATTCAATATGAAGGCCTAATGAATTTCTATGTAGGACCGTATATTTAGTTTTATTGATGTTCATCTCCAGCACCAATTTATTAGTGTTGCTCAATAGGCCTTAACACTAATATTGTATTTTCATTTATTTTTTTTACTGTACCGCTAGCCAAATAAAACTTTTTTTAAATTAAAATGCATGTAATAAATAGCGGGTAGGTCTAAATATTATCTCCAAAGGCAGCCTTATTTCAGGAAGTAGCTCCATGCACGTGAGTTCCGGTTCATTCTGCCTCGGAAGGTAGTACCCGGTGCAGAGATAATGTAGACGGTAGATTGGACTCTTAAGCCGTAGAAAAGACAACCAGTCTAGGAGAAGAAAACTAATGGTCGTTCAGGTTGAAGGTTGCTTCGGAGGATTGCTACTTTCGCCAGTGTAAAAAAAATGCTTACAATCCCTATAGCAAATATACTGTTCTCCCAGAGAAAGAAAGTCCTCTGAAGGAATGCGGCTGGGTCGAACGACACGCGAGTCTAGATTTTATTGTTCACTTCAAAAACATAGTTTGTCAATGCGCTGAAACATAATTTAATATTAATATAACATTTAAAACCAGTATGACGTTATACGAGCGTAATAGTCAAAGTAACACGAATCTTCCTCGATAGTAGGAATCTGTATCAACTAATCTAATTATATATATATATATATATATATATATATATATAATATCAGGGCCTCCCCAGCCATCCGCACTAGAACGTCTTCCTCGCGCGATGATTTTCTTCCACATGGAGTTCAGTATTCGGACAGATTAAACGATGGAGTGACTAGGTCTAGACTTCAGTTACCTATTAGGACGGAACAGGCCAGATAGCTTAATTCTTAATGTTTATGATGGTGAAAATGCATGCAAAAAAATTGTAATACTAATGCAAATTATATATTGATATCTGTAATATGCATTACGGTTACAGTATTATTTATTTTTTTTTATATTTATAATATATTAATTCAGTTTTCTTCATTATCATCTTCATAATGAAATATTAGACCTACAGACCCATTCAGTTTCAAAATAATTAATTATTCATCCCACCTATTCAAAGGTCGGCCAATATTCCTTTCTGTTTTTGGATTATAGGAAAAATAGGATTCAGTATTCTCGAGTCTGGCATTCGTTGGTTGCGATCTCTGCAGTTCGTTCATTAATTCAATTGTGAATTACGTAGCTTCTTTTGTTTTTTTAAGAAATACAGATTATTTCTGTTTTATTGTACACATTTCCTTAATTACAGTATTTTAAATTATTATTTATTTCAATTCAGCATTACAAAAAATACTGTAAAATACTGAGAACTAATAGACCGAATATATAACTGGGAGCACCTGTTTATCTTCTTGACAATACAATATGCCGTAACTCAGAAAATAATTTTAGAACTCATGTATAGGCCTATAGAGATTTTTCTTATTTGTTGCAAACAATAGTCTATAAATATTGGAATACTTTTTCAGAGCGTCCTGTATTTCTATTATCGAAGAAAGTAAATCTCATAGAAGTCACGTGATATTTAATCACTGGCCACAATAACACCTGGTCCGAGATGAGATACTGAAGAATAATAAAGAATGGAATTCGATGCTTGTGGGCGTAAACAAATAATCCTTCCCTCTTACAAAATATAAATCTAAACACACATACACGTGGTGAGCAGAAATCTCCCTGTCCTTACAAGATTTGTGTCCCAAAGCTGAGATAAATTTTATTTATAGTTGTTTTCGATTAAGCCCAGGACCACCCTAACATATAAACGATCGAGTCGCCCCCTCCCCTCTGCCGGGATATAATCACCCCGGTAATCCGATGAGAGCATCGTACTCCACTATCAACACAAACTATAGCGTTTGGAAACCAAACACACAATACATACGGTACAACGTACTCAAACATAATAGTTTTTGATAATGGAGATTTATTAACAGTTTATAAAATATGGACAATTTTAAAGATACAAGTTGTTTGATCCAATGTAGAATATTACTAAGCAGTATTTTTAACATCCATAGTAATTCTGCCCGAGGGCAGGTCCTTCATGCTATGCTTGCAGCTTTACTAGGGAATTGTAGGTGTGGTAGCTTCCCGTTGCTTTCCACACCGATGAAGGATGATGATGATGATGATGATGATGATGGCCATATGATTTCGGGGACCGTTTGGGCCTTAAAATTTTCCTGACATTTGTCTGCATGACAAGGCAGCACGCTACCTCGAGACTACAGCGGTGGACATTTTTTTAACATGTATATTGAATATCTTTTATTTAAAAAACAACAAAAACCCATTTATAGTTATTATAATTTAATCATAATGTGATTGAACACGAGAACGAAAGAAATAACTCTATTTGAGGATAAAAGAGAAACAGGCAAGTATAATTTTAAAAAATTAGAATAGATAGATAGAATATATTTATTTAGCATTATTACACATATTTAAGTCAAATATTACATGTTAAACTTTATTACGCGAATGTGCTAACCACTAGATCACCAAGACAGATTCCAATGAATATTAAAATATAATTTGTGAATACATCTTCTTTGTCGTACCTCTTCTATTGAACAGTGAAATATCAATTATAATGGTGCCGAAACGTATTCTCAAAAATAAAGTACTTAGGAACATTTTGGAATCAAAAAAGAGAGACGGACAAATAGGTGAATAGAGAAAAACTATATGCAGTGATCATTATATTTATGTGATATCACACGGTTTAGTCTCATAGTTTGTAATGAACAGGACATTTGGCATTAATAGGAATGAAAGACAGGCATGGAACTTCTTCCAGGAAAGTGCCCAGTAGGCCTAGTTATGAGATTAAAATTAACCATGATTTGAGAGAGGTGAATTAAACTGGGAAAGATTAGAAAACTTTAACTCAAGAAAATGATGTATGGAGAGCCTATGTCCGCTGGCCATTAAACTCCGGGTTCGATAGTGCCAGTCGAGTTAGGTGTAGTTATTAGTAATAACGTGAAATCTTAGGCTAATAGGGTAATGTGAATTGATCGGTTTTATATTCAATTGAACCCCTCTTAAATGCATTCCACTAGGCATATGTTAAAATAATTCACATTACTTGGTATTAACAACTTAGATTATACATTTTAAAATAATATCTCTCTTTTACATGTATTTATTCTTCTTTAATTTCAGAGATTGGAAGGTATAATAATACGGCACAGCAGGTGTGATCAATGGTTTCTCGATCCTCAAGCTATCTTCTAAGAGTGCTTAAAATTTAAAAATAATTGCCGTAACATAAGCCTATTAATGGTAATTTGCATTTTTTTTTTTTCCACCAAAAATGTAAACTGAATTATTTAATATAACTAACTACTAACTAACTAACTGGGACTATCGAACTCATAGGTTCTTGACCGCGCGGACATAAACTCTCCACGCATCCCTATCCAGAGCTAATGCTTTCCAATCATCCCCTGTATAATATACTTCCCTTAAATCATGGTTGATGGTATTCTCCCACCTCATTCTCGATCTACTAACTGAGCGTTTTCCCTCTGGTTTTCCTGCAAGAAGCTACCGTACACCTCTTCCATTCCCCCTGATTATTTAATATATAATTCTAAATAAATATTAACTGAAGAGTTTTGAAAATTATACTCTTTCACTTGACATTTTTTTTATAATTGGTCCAACTAGACTGCTGGATACTACTGCTTGCTTCTGAATCTGAAGTGGATACGTTAAAATCTAGTCGGATAGATGGATTTTATCAAGTTGTAAATATCGTTCTGTCGGCAGGGCTGGTCTAGTGGTTATGTTTCTTTATATCTAGATCCGAAGGTCGCAGATTTAAACATGGCCAGGATCAATAGATTTAAATGATGGAAAAATATAAGGAACAAGCCTTCCGGATGGCACTTTAAGCCATGGATCTCGAGACTGAAGAATTCCAGGCTCATAAAAGAATCGGAACCTTAAACCAGTGCCTCTATTCATAATTTAATTGATTAGTTTCCATTTATGGTCCCGAATTCCTGTATGGTCACTCCACTTAGGGTTGGAGGTGAACGAATCGAAACCAGGACAGCTTTTTCTCGGGGTTTCTCTCGTTTTTTTCCTGCCAAAAAAAAAAAAACTTAATTTCACCATTTCTTCTTCCTAATGTCGTCTATTTCGTTTTATTTCATTTGCTTTTGCGATAGGCATTACTCCAGGGCTATTTCGTTATATACTGTAAGTCAGATTGCAGTGGCTTGCTGGAATATCTGAACCGCGAATGCGAAAGAGGTGCAAGGTCAAAATATGGGATGCGGGGACCACAGCGTAGTTTAAGTGAATGTAATAGTATAAAAACAAAAGCTTGCCTGAACTCTCCTAATGGTAAGCCAACTCTTCTAATAGAAAGTTTTGTGTCGGTTGCTATGCACATCATCAAATCTATTGAGGTTTCAACCACATCAAGCGTCTTGACGATGTCCTTTATAATAGCTAGGTTATCCAGGCGTTAATGGGATGACCCATTCTATTAAGCAAGCAAGTTTTCACCCGGCCCTGGCAAGAAAAAATACGCTCTCAACCTGCACTCGATGCTGGTGTTATGACAGATAACGTAGCTACAATATATCGTTTATGGATCTCGTGAAATGCAAGCTCTCACGGAAATTAACAAATTGGAATGTGTCATCTATATTGGCGCTGTTATCCTTCTCACAGGGTTCTTAATTCTAGGAATTATCTTTATCTCGGCCACAGTAAATTTACGTCCTCGAAATTAATGCAGAAACATTATCTACAAAATCCGAGTTTAAATTTAATTCAGTACGTTACATGAAATGGGCCCTGTGTACCCACTACTTTAAAAACAAACTTTCAAATTATATTGTCGGCACAACTTCGGAAGGCTGCATACATTTTAAAACAGATGCGCATTTTCCAATCGTGGCGTTAATAACATAATTGACGTTTTGGCAATTTATGACACTGCATAACTGATACAGAACGACCGTAAAAGGTTAATGTTGTAAATAAAAATTGTTCCGAAAATTAATTTTGGGGGTGCGGAATGGAGTGCGAAGTAAAATTAAGGGGTAGGCCTACTAGCAACGCCAAGGCACGTATTTCTGGTTGAAAAATAAAACTGCACACGTTTTGGATTACTTATCTGATAAGTGTTCATGAACTGTAGCCTAAACTTTAGAAGGGGGATAGTTCATCGTTATACGTAGGAATAACACAGCCCCTTTCATTTATATTTTCAGTAAGCGGGCAGAGAGAGGAAGAGAATAATCTAGTTGTGTTATGAATATTACTACATCCACTAATATAAATCCTGTTCACTTGATGGAAACATACCTAATGCCCCAGCTTCTAACATAAACATCAGCCAAATTAACCCTCAACTGTTGTCCATTTGTATTAGGCAATCTACTAACATTTCCCATACCGTGACATTTAATATTATACATAGTGTGTTCAGAAAAGATCACCACACAGTAATCTGATCCATAAGACGAATATAAGTATCATATTCATCCGAAAAAGAAATTCATCTGAAACAAATGACACGAAAAACAAAGTAAGTAATTTATTTACTTATATCTACGTAATGGTATCTTGCACGTACGAAAGATCCCAACCTTCATGTTAAATATTATATTTACCGTATTTCGGTCCTCTTAACGATTTTCTGCTTTAAATATTTATTTTTTGTTCCATTTTTCTCTTGAAGCAAACCAACACAGCATATTAAGTTAATCCAGTCTATACTTTCTTCCGACCTCTTAATTTTATTAAATAAACTTACCCGAATAGGGACTGCCAAAGGTGATTAAAGTATACTTGACGATAGAGAAGGAAAACAATAAAAACATTAAGTAATAGAGAGACAATACATATTTGTTTTGAATTTAGGCATAAAACAAAAGGGAACTAGAATGTATGTGAAAGAATAATTCTGAAGGAAGGGGAAAATCAAGAATTGTGATTTTATCACAATCCACAAATGCAAGTTTGAATTTCTAGGCTTTTCGTTCTAAATGCTCATTTCATATCGGATAAAGAAGACTTTCTTACCAGTGTAAACTTCTTACTGAAAGAATTGAATTAGAAACTATTTAACACAATTTTAACTTCAATGCACCGGTAATTTTTTTACATTATTGCGTGATGTAATGCCGCCAGTTTTCTTACAGATACTAGCTATTGTTGCAAATTGGCACAATAAATAACGGCTAAGTTATGTAAAATGCCAAGGGTAGCGAAGATAAGCAGTAAGCTCACATTTTACAATTGACATTTGAACCAACATTTCGACTTATTTTCGGACCAGTACGGTATTTTATCAGCACAGGAACTAATTTCTATTTACACATCATTTACAAAATGCTACTCTAGAGCGGGAATATCTGCTGTATATACGGTGCAGAGAGAGTGTATATTCTGTTCTCCTCAATAAGTGATAGTTTAAGTGACTTGAGGTTGTGTCAGAGTTTGTCGTCGCTTAAGCAAGTCTAGTATTAAGGAGAATCCAATGTACACACTCCACAGTTAGCATCAAGGCATCCGACTGAATTTGACAATTTTTTTAAACAATGTACCGATAAAGTAAGAAAAAAGTTAAAAATACTGTACGAAAATTTTGTTTTGAATGACGTCAACAGAAGGCGAAATCCCGCAGCATTTAAATTATAATATACTGTAGGCATTATATAGATGCGTAACATTACAAACACAATATGGTAGCATGAATAGAACGTCATCATCATCAACAACAAGGATTAAGCCCAATGACCTGTTCCGATCTCATTATAGGTCGAAATTGGTCCTTCCATCTGTTCAATGGTCTCCCAACATTCTTCTCCCTTTTGGTTTATAATTATATATTCTTCTTGGTATGCGCTGTTCATTCATTCGTAATACGTGCTCAAGATAAGCATTTTGATAATATTTTATTCTTTCACAGAGATTAAATATATTAAGTTCTGTTATTATATCTTCGTTTTTTTCTTTTTATCGGTTCTTTGGTATCCTGCTATTGCTCTCAACATCTTCATTTCAGCAGCCTCTATTTGTGTACTATCTGCATTTGATAATGTCCAGGTTTCACATCCATAGATAAGAGATGGAACTGCCAATACTTTGTAAAATTTCAAAATAGTTTGTTTTCTAGTGTATTCAATAAAGTGCGTTTAATTGTGCCACATAGATAATTGAATCGTTGTATTTTAGTGTGTTTATCTAAATTTCTGTCATTGCCTAAATGACATCCCAAATAATAGAGCGTAAGGCTTATAAGAGGAGGAAGAACAATAATAATAATAATAATAATAATAATAATAATAATAATAATAATAAGATACACACTACTAGATCACAAAAAAAATGAAGACATCTTAGAAGAATTACACATGGAATCTTTAGAAAACAAAATTTCTGATTATAAGTCAAGATGGATACAACATGTTCATCGAATGGAAGATCACAGAATACCCAAACTAATGTTAAGATATCAACCCGCAGGAAGAAGACTCAAAAGACTTCTGGATGGTGTTTCTCTTGAGGCCGAAACAGGTCAACAAATGGCCTAAATTCGTGAATGTACTATGATGATGATGATGATAATAATAAAAATAATAATAATAAAAAAAATAATAATAATAAATAATAAACATTAAAATAAAAAAGTTACTTTTTCAAGGGTTTAATAAATGTATAAACAGAACATAGGCCCTACAAAAGAGGAAGAATAATAGTTTAACATTCAGTTTTTAAGGGATTTATTTATGAAAAAAACTTAAGATGTGGAAAAGAAGAATGTATCGTAATGTAACATAGAGTATAAATTAGATACAGGAACAGAAGTTATGCCAAATGGAAGAGGAAGAAGAATTAACATAGGTCTAGTGTTTTGAAGAATTTAATAAAGTTCTGCGATAGATCCATTTTTGAACATCCAGAATATAAACTCCAAGAATAACTATTTTATTGGCATTAAAAAGACAGAGGGGTGAAATGGTCGGTACGTTTGATGATGGATTCAAGTTCAGTGATTGAACCGGAAAGAAAAGAGCGCCAGCCGCTACTTCATTACAGCAGCCATGAATACTAACTAGACACTACTGCCATCTCTAACACCAATAACGAACTAAGCAACACACAACAAAATGCTTTGTTTAATATAAAAACTTCGACTAGTCTCACGTCTTGTGGCTAGAGCTTCTTACTACATTTCATAGAGTCCTGTGTTCGATTACCTGTCAAATCATAGGAATTTTACATTAAAGTGAATTATTCCTGTGGTTGGCCATAGTCAGGAGTTTAGGTTAAGGACTCTCCTCGCGGTTCATTGTCATTTATCACCCATCATATCATCGGAGTAATATAACTCCGCCTTCCGGGTGCCCCGACCTAAGAAATGGGTTACAATTCCGCCAATGCCAGGGAAAAATGTTAGAAATGTCATAAAGGACATCCTGGTGGTATTTAACAATATATATATATATATATATATATACATATATATATGTTAAAAATATAGTGATAAAATCTAAATATACAAGCGTTACTGCTATAAAGTAAATATTCTCTTAAAATTTGCTTACCTGTTATGGTAGCCACTAGATGGCAGTTGGAACGACTTCCCGCTACCACTCGCGTAAATTAAAATACTACATATTATATAAGAAAAATAAATGTTAGTGTTAGGATACCTGAGTGGCTCAGATAGTTAGAGCGCTAAACGTACAGAACTTAGAGACTCGGATTCAAATCCTGACTCAGGCATTCATTTTTCTTTTCATATCATATATTATATATATATATATACAAACTTCTATCACATTATAGAAATATCATTAATTTTCTTTTCTAGTATATAGTCAGAGGGGGAGTAGGTACAGTTATGAGCTGATAAGATTACTAGTAACGTAAAAATGGGTATTTTATTATTGTTTCTAAGATTCTGATGTAATTTAGCAATGCCATTAGTAATCGAAATATTGTTTTATTCTCACAACGCCCAAGGACATGGGATATGGCACATTCACCTCATAAGAATTTTAAGAAACGTGCCTAATAATTCCTAACAAAGGAGAGACTATGGCTCAACTTTGGATACGCCATTATAGATTATATATAGACTCAGAACATAATGTTGTAGACACTGAGGTGTGTTGTAAAACCATATCGTATGGAAAGAGTGTTAAAATTATTGAAATTAGTTTTTTAGTACGACCTACAATCGGGCCAAATTCGAGACCCCTCAGTCATATGAATAGTGCGTATTATATATTTTTTCTTATTCACAAAGATTCTTCACAACTCCTGTTTTCCACTTCTTCCAAGTGACCTATCCGTGTGACATAATGATGATACGCCTAGTCTTTCCAATGTAGTTTTGGTCTTCCCAATGGTATTTACCTCGTAGATAATTTTCCAAGGTTACGTTTTTCAGTTTTATGTTCTTTTAACATCTCATCAGGACATCGTAGTCTTCTACTTTTCACCATTACTACTACATCCGGCTCTTGATAGGCTTACAACATTCTTAATTATCTGTACTTAGTTATTCTCCATACCTCATTTTCTTTTAACAGGTTAAAAAAATTGTAGTGTTTATTTAAGAAGTAATAAATATATATTCCTGATATTTTTGTGAGAGTCTATATTTGAGTTGCATATAAAAATATTGGTAAAATTATGGTTTTGTAGCAGTTAAGCTTTGTTGTTCTATTTAAGAGATCAGAGCTTAAAACATTATTATTAGTAGTAGTAGGACTTTATTAGACAAAAAGTAAGATATTTACAATATTATTTACAAACATGGGTCGCACGGGCAGTAAGCCGTACGTGCTGTTGACAGTCCGTTACAATAAAGTAATAATTGGTACTAGTGTAAAGAAAAATAAACAAAAACAGCAATAACATTACAATTACATAAAGAAAACACAATAAAAATATTACAATTAAATAATAACACAATAGCATTATACACTAAAAACATTAACATTACAATTACATAAAGAAAACACAATAATATTACAATTAAGTAATAACACAATATTAATAATATGGTAAGTATGTCCACCGCTGTGGTCTCGAGGTAGCGTGCTACCTTGTCACGCAGCGGGCCCGGGTTCGATTCCCGGTCGGGACAGGCTCCTGAGTGAGGTTTTTTCGGGGTTTTTCCTAACCTGTAAGACAAATTTCAGGAAGCGTAGGGCCCAACGGTCCCCGAAAATCATCCGGTCATCAACATCAGCCTTATCATTATCATCATCATCCTACACCGGTGTGGAAAGCAACGGGTAGCTACCACACTTATAATTCCCTAGTAAAGCTGTAAAGCATAGCATGAAAATGCTATTGTTTGCAGTGAAAGACCTGCCCTCAGGCAGAATTACTATGGATGGATGGATGAATGGTAAGTATTATTGACCCTGGATAATCGGTGTACAATTTCTTTTTCAGGCAATTTTTATTAAAAATGGTTCCCAAATATTTTCATTGCTCAACTTTTTCATATTTTGAATTACTTTCTTTCAAGAAAATTCTTGTTAATAGAATGTCTTGAAATATATATATATATATATATATATATATATATATATATATAGTTTTTGTAACAGTGACATTTAGACCAGTCCCCCCCCCGGTTTTTTGTTTAAAAAGAACTGTACCGTAAATAAGTAATAAATTTCTCTTTTTCCGTATTCCCAGTTTTATAACATTATATAATACGATAAATCGTTTAAAGAATGTAAAACAAGCAAAGGAGTAAAAGTAGCGAGGCGACACGTATTTTTAATGTATAGTAGTAAATTATTAGGTGTTATTAGTCAATGGCACTATAATGTAACTCAATCCTATACGTTCACATACGTTTGGTCAACTCCTGAGATCCCAATTGTAGCTAAGACGATAAGGCCTCTGGATACGGATTGGGCGGCCAAGGTTTTTATCACTGGCAAAAGAGATAAGGATATATTTATTCGCTCATTCTGTCAGTCCTCTTGGACTATGCTCATCTGTATCCAAGATTCATGAGTTCAAACCCGGCTGTAATAGATAGAGTTCTAATAGCACATAATTCTGAATATGACTTCCTTCCGAAGATAATTAATGAAGTGTTTCCCGTAAAAGAACATCAAGCCTAAGAAGAGGACTCTGACAAAATGTATCGACAATTTCGCGCCCAAATTTGAATTACTACACTAATGACTTGAGATTTAAAGAACGTCTTCAGAGAAAAATAATAACTAATAGTATGGAATAAAAATAATTCTACACTTGAAATTGGGATTTCAGGAGTTGACATAAGGAATGTGACATAGGATTGAGTTAAGTCACAGTGCGTTTAATTAATAGCAGCTAGTAATATGTTACCATGCATTAAAAAGTGTCGCCTCGCTATTGTTACTATTTTTTGCTTCTCTTCCACTTAATTAAAACTATTTATCATAAGTAATGCCACGAGTGATTTCCAATTTATCTAGATAATTTGGAAATCAAGAGTGGCATTTGTTAGGACTATTTAACGAATAAAATTAAGCTCTTTACTCACAAATCATTATTTAACTACAGTTATTTTAAAATATGTATATATTTAATGTAAACGGCGATGTTTGAAAACAAATGAGAAGCGAAAAATACGCTTCATTTGCTTCTTTTGTTTATCACTGCAACCAGATCATACTATTTATTGCCAAAGGAACGCATTATTGTAAGAATGCTCTCTAGTGGAGAAAAAATGAAACACATCAAACTGTATATTAATTCATTTCTGATGTATGATGTAAATGTGACAATTATATTTTTCTGGATTTTTACCTGGGAAAAAATACATTTAAGAAAGTGCAAACAGTGGTTTCTTTTTTTGGTGGTATAATTAATTGCTACAAATGTTTTTATATTAACTCCCGCATGCGGCATATGTTGACATTCATGCACTGCATATACAATCTGGTAGCCGTATTTCTCACAGGCTCAGTCGCAAAATAATGGTCAGACCTGTTGAGAATATTAAAAAGGAGGAGCTTTCTTTAATATGGTAATTATAACACTGATAAATATTTCGTGAAACACGACTCTGATTGGTTGTAAAACAGAAATCATTGAAACGTGATTGGCCACTGAGTCCCATTTGGGGCATGAGTTAAATAGTCACAACTACATAATGTTAAACTTCGGAAAATGGAGAGAAAAAAAGATAAATTTAATACTTATATACAGTTCTTGTTAACGAGTAAAAGAAACTCGTTGGTGTTGCCAATCATATGTCTACCTAGAACTTAATTTTGTCTTATTATCACTAATTTTTACACAAAATGCATTGGTGCCAACAAGGGTTCTTCATTTATAACCTAACAGACACACGGCGTTTTGCGTGTGCGCGATTAGGTTATAAATGAAGAAAATAGTTAACATCAGAAGGAAACGGTGAACAAATATAATACTGCTTTTTAAGGTATAAAGTTATGTTTTAGGCAAGGAAATAATGAAAGTAATATAATCTAAAGATACAAAGTTGTTCAGTTTAGGATTATAAAATCTAAAGCCAGGATGTCATTTGACGGAACATGATGCCACATGCTTCCCAATTATAGAGCAGTAGATGACGCACCGACTAACAAAAGAAAGAATGCAGTTTCCGGCCAGTGTTTCGGATCGCACCGGAAACCGTGTCGATATTCAATTGTTCATTAAAATACTCATATACTTGACCTTTATTTTCAAGAAATTCCTGATTCTAAAAATAAAGGCTTGTTTTCAAAATGTAATTTTCCTCATAGGTGGTCTACGCGTGAGCTGCAAAGGAGAAACAAAAACAATCGAATCATTTATTCTGAATCTTAGTGTACGTGAGTCATTTGTGTCAAAATTTAATTGTTTTTAAGCTTGTAGACATTCGCTTGTGTACTTTTTTTACATGAACGAATCTGTATTCCAACAATCGCTATGCTTATGAATAAAAACTTCATCTAGCGCTGAGGTTTAGGGAAAATTTCGTTCCCTCAGATGCATCGGGCCAGAGTTCGATTTCCGGGCGGGATAAGTTATCTGAGTGAGGACATTTCGATATGTTTCTTGCCTGAAAGACAAGTGTCAGAAAATTTGAAGGACCCGTAATCCTCGAACATCATCTGTCCATCATAAGTATCCTTACGATATTAGCCTTTTTTTGAAAACACATTACGGATACATCACAGAAACATGCAGAGGAATGGTTGTTATACCTAAAGATCCCATGACGCGATATGACCTTGATATTAAAGGGTGTATAAATAGATGGAATTAAAACAGAGATTTCGGTACAAGTACCGTCTTATAGTAAAATGCGATATAAATATGGTAAGTGTTCTGAAACGAATTAACTAAACTAATTCACTTGCACTATTGAATACATAGCTTAATGGCAGCGCGGACATAAACTCTCCATACACCCCTATTCTGAGTTAATGATTTTCAATCATCCCCTGTATAATCTACTTCCCTTGGTAAGTGTTAAATAAATTGAATCTAACTAAGGACAAAAAAAAACGCTTCAGTTGATAGATGCAATGATATGCTGCAAATATAATATTAACATATAATTTATTATTATAATTATTATTATTATTAATATTATTATTAAATATATAAAGGACCAGGAATGAGATGCACGAAGAAATTAAACATAGGCTCAATTCTGGAAATGCGTGCTATTATGCATTACAGAGACTCCTTTCAAAACTCCTTTCAAAAAACGTTAAACTGAAAATATATGAAACTATAATTCTACCAGTTATATTTTATGAATGCGAAACATGGGCTCCTACTTTAAGGGAGGAAAACAGATTACGACTATTTGAGAAAAAAGTCCTTAGGAAAATGTTAGGACCAAAGAGAGATGAACAGACAGGTGAATGGAGAAAACTACATAACAATGAACTACATGGTCTTTATTGAAAGCCAGATATAATAAGAACAGTTAAGTCTTGTAGACTGCTATGGGTAGGACATGTGGAACGAATGGGGAATGAAAGGCGTGCATGAAAGCTAATTGTAGGAAAACCAGAGGGAAGACGCTCAGTTGGTAAACCAAGAATGAGGTGGGAGAATAACATTTACTATGATTTGAAGGAAGTATATTTACACAGGGAATGATTGGAACGTATTAGCTCAGGATATGGATGTATGGAGAGGTTATGTCCACGCGGCCATGAACCTACGGGTTCGATAGTGCCAGTGAGTTAGTTAAATTATTCAAGGTGTATAAAATATTAGGCAAAACTGAAGATATTGATGGTCGTAAATTAGAGTCAAGTCCTAATATTATTCCAACTTAGGATAATTTATTAAGGAATGGGTGAACACTAAAACAGGATTGCCAGATATTATTGCTTTATTTTTATATCTTAATTTAACCTCTCCCTTTGTAGGTACCCATCCAGCCCTTACATGGAACCACCTGAGGGAGAGGATTTTTAAACTCTGGAAATATATATACTTTTTTTGACCAAACACAGACATGAGTGATCGCCTCAATGCAATGCTAGGGCCACCTCGTTTAACACGTATATTTATGAAAGATTAACCATTCACTCATGCAAAGACAATATGATATAGACGACGGTGATGCCCAGACGGTGTTCGGGGACTATTTGGGCCTTACATTTTTCTGACATTTGTCTATCATTATTTAAATACAAATGAACTGATATCTTAAGTTCGACACAAATAAATCATTAACTGCATAACAACTATATACAACATTCCATAAATAATAATCTAGGAAGCTACTTACTTTATTTTATATCATTTTAATTTTATTATATTCCATATTTTTGTTAGTATAAGCTAGTATTAGATCACATCATTATTATATTTTGTTTAGTCTGTATTTTAATATCTTAAAATTGTAATAAGTATGTATGTTTTGTATAATTCTACTATTCGCTGGTTGAGAGGAAGAGAAGGCCATAATGGTCTTAACTTTGCCAGCTAAAATAAAGCATTATTATTACTATTATTATTATTATTATTATTATTATTAATATTATTATTATTATAAAATGAGGAAAAACCCCGAAAGAAACCTCATCCACGAAATTTGTCCCGGGGATCGAATCGAGCCCGTTACATCTGAGGCAATTGTGTTACCACTAGACCACAGGAGGTGGACAGATTAGCTTCTTTTAAAATAAATTTAAATAAATTGCTTTGAGTAATTCCTCTTACAGCAGATAAATTGGTGGTTTCTGTTCTTTTCGCCCAATTATAAGATTAACTTGATTGATTTTATAATACATCTAAACCTATCTATAGGCCTATGTATTTATAATTATATTTTTCTGTGTTACATTACATTTTTTCAGTGTTAAATGTTTTCCTGGTAGTGTAAAGAGAAGGCCTTATGGCCTTAATTCTGTCAGTTCAAACACATTAATATCATTACTTGCCTATGTACCTAATACCTACCTATCTGTATATCCAATTGACTATATACCTACCTATCTGTATATCCAATTGTCTATCTATCCATATGTCTATTTATCTATCTGTGAATATGTAATCTACGTATCTATCTACACACTTGTCTACCTAACAGACTATACCTACCTACCTATATATATCCATGCACCTTTCGACTTATTCACTGGTCTGTAACATATATATTATACTCCACCTATCATTTTACGAAATAATAGAACCGTCACTAAACGATTTCATTGGCACTTAAAATTTGTTGCTTTCTAATTAAGGTACAAAGCTAGAATGAAGATACTATAGGCCTAATTAATGCTACTAAGATCTTAGTTCTGGATATTAGACTACAATCTGAAATAGAGTATATAATTAGAGATGACAAGAAACTAATAAAACGAATAGACTGCCATCTGTAATTCATTGTCACAAACAGATGTGTATTCTCAACAGTTGAAACTATTCATTCAAGTAATAAAATCTTATTAAGTAGACAGAATGTAGCCTTCTACATAAATACTAATTAGAACAGACATTTTATGACGTACAATTATGACGTAATAATCCATGGAGACGATTTCCCTTCTCGAATGGCAGATAGGCGGTGACGCATCTCCTGTTTTCTTAATGCACCATAAAACAAATGACAGTCAGACTGCGTTTATTGAAGCGAAATGTTGACAATGACACAAAATAACCGTAACGTATATTTACGGTTATATCGTAAACCAGGTTGGAAATATCACGTACGGCCGTATTTGGTAACATAGGATTGCTTCCAAATAAAATCCAGACATAAAATGGACAAACGTATTATGCGTGGCTGGATATGAATGGTTACAGATTAAGCAATTCAGGATTTTGTTTACACATGCGCGAAACAAACGAGAGTGATTGAAGCAAAGAACTGAAAACTTTCCACGTCTAATTCTATCTACAATGACGAATTCTAATGCTGAGCCATAGCCTCTCCTTTGTTAGGAGTTACTACACGAAGTTAATTTAGTTACACGCATATTTGCCCACATATGTCATGAATGGTATGCGGTTAACATACCGACGCAATGATACATCTCGTAAGCTATTAAGGTATTATTAGGTTATTGAGGTCGGTAAATTTTGCTTAGCTATCTGTTCATTCAGGCTTAAGCATCTTTTACGAGCCTGAAAATCTTCAGACTCCGGCTTGAAGACTTTCCCGGAGGACTTGTTCTTTGGATTTTTCCATCCTAAAAAAATCCATCGACCCCCAGCCTGGTTTAAACCCGCGGACCCTCGTGACCAGAAATAAGGAACATAACCACTAGTCAACCACAGCCGACTGACATAAAACAATAACACTGTCAGAGAGATTAATTTATGTGATAAAAAGTTTGTATGTAAAGTCTCAAATTATAATAAATATAGGCACATCAAAGACCGAAGCTATTTTAATAAATGGAGGTGTAAGACAAGGGTGTAGTTTATCTCACCTACCCTTTTTAACCTCTATATTAATGACATCCAAAATTGGAAAAGTATTGTTAATATAGGTATAAGAATGGACCATTTTAAAATATTAAACGTTTTAATGTATGCTGACGATGTGGTTATTATTCAAGAAAATGAAAATAATTTGCAGTACTCTTTACATCAATTAAATCAGTTATGGCAAGAATATAATTTCAAAATATCAAAAGAAAAAAACAGAAATAATGGCATTTTGGGGAAACGATCATATAAGATCAAAAATCGTAATAGACAACATACCTCTGGAACAAGTAACACATTTTAATTATTTGGGTTGTAATTTTACCATAAACACAAAAACTGAAAGAGACATACATATGAAACTGTCGAAATTTCAAATGATATGCGAAACTATACATAAAACATTAAGGAATGAAACAAGAAGAGATGCTAGATTGAAATTTTATAAAACATTGGCAGTTCCTGCATTACTTTATGGGAGCGAAACTTGGGTAATGACCAAAAAATTGTAAAGAAGAATACAAAGCGCAGAAATGAACTTCCTTAGAAGAACAAAAGGCTGCACAAGATTGGAACGGATAAGGAATGAAGATATAAGAACAGAGTTAAATATATATCCATTGGATGAGAAAATCAGAAAATATAGAGAGAAATGGTTTACACATGTGGAAAGAATGAATGTAAGAAGATTACCAAGAACAGCATTCAACTACAAGCCAAGAGTTCAAGGAGGAAGGCCAGTGAAAAGATGAACAGAACAACTGTGAGGCGGAACAGGCAATTTGCCTAGCCCGTGAAGAAAAATAATAAGAAGAAACAATAACATTTGTAAAAAATGAACTGTAATGTACTTACCCTACGTTACTAGTCCTAAATAGCATGTATTAAATCGAATGGTCTGAAATTGTACATGGAAATGGAGACTAGAAACGAACACTGCAGACAATTTTCCCCAAACTTTTTCAGGAATGATAGCTAGGTGGATTCAATACAAGGGATCTATGATCTCGTTAGTATCCTAAAAACGCTCTACTCGTGTTTCCCACCGTTTCAAACATCATTCTTTTATTTACCATTATGAAAAATCATACCGTTGATCCAAAAAAGAATAGAATGCACATTTAATAGTCATATTTTGCTTACGACTGGTCATAGGAAAATAATCGCATACAACTCTCACGTAATGACTGCCGAGACGATCACTCGTGTTAAGTTATTGACGCTTGTGAAGCCTCGCTTCAGAACTTAACACTATCACGTCTGAACTGACATAATACGGTTGTTGCAAAATTGTTTATGAAACTGAAGGTGTTTCATTACACACACACACACACACACACACACAACACACACACACAGAGTGTATGTATATATATATATATATATATATATATTATAGTGGAGATTTTCGCGGATATACGTATGAATATGAAAGTTTTCATGGGTTTTCCGCGTCTTGGATTCAAGTTCGGCCTCTGGCCACTGATTCCGACGTTTCGGCATGATCACACATGCCATTATCAAGGAATGATAATTTCGAGTCACAGGTTTAGGTCTTATATAATAAAATGCATAGAGTTTTCGCTGTGGTCTGTTTCCGAAGACGTACACCCATCCAAGGTTTATTCACATGTTCTTAAATACCTTCCAGTTTTCAGTGTGGTCCGTTTCCGAAGCCGTACCTGTGACTCGAACTTATCATTCCTTGATAATGGCATGTGGGATCAAGCCGAAAGGTTGGAATCAGTGGCCAGAGGCCGAACTTGAATCCAAGACGCGGAAAACCTAAGAAAACTTTCATATTCATATTTATGGCTGATCGGCCTAGGTGGTCTAGGAGTTAAGTTCTTTGCCTCTGGTACAAGGATCATGAGTTCAAACCTCACCGAAATCGATGGTTTTTTTGACAATGGAAAAATCTAAGGGAGAAATCTTCCATGTGGGAGTTTAATCAATGGGTCTCGGGTTTTGAAAAGTTCTGGCTTGTAATAGAACCTCAGTCCTAAATTAGAGCTCCTGATGGAATTTTAATGCTCTCCCATGAACTAAATACCTTAATTCCTCCTTTTAAGACGAGTTTACTTGTCACTAACTGACGTATAGTAGATAGAAAAGCATAACTAGATTGGCTTAATTTAGCAACTCCGGCAAGGGGGCATCTTGTACTTACGCTTATAGACATACACACATACGTGCGCGCACGCATATATAAAGTCCACCGCTGTGGTCTCGAGGTAGCGTGCTGCCTTGTCACGCAGCAGGCCCAGGTTCGATCCCCGACCGGGACAGTTTTTCTGGGTGAGGTTTTTATCGGAGGTTTTCCTCATCTGTAAGACAAATGTCGGAAAACTTTAAGGCCCTACCGGTCCCCGAAATCATATGGCCATCATCATCATTTTCATCATTCTTATCATTATCATCATCATCCTTTACCGGCGTGGAAAGCAACGGGAAGCTACCACACTTATAATTCCCTAGTAAAGTCCTAGTAAAGTTGCAAAGCATAGCATGGCAAATGCTATGATTGCAGTGAAAGACCTGCCCTTGGGCAGAATTACTATGAATGGATGGATATCATATATATAACTTACTGGCACTATCGAACCCGTAGGTTCATAGCCGCAAGGATGTAATACGCTCCATACATGTCTAACCACAGTTAATATTTTGCAATCATACTCTGTTTAATCTACTTCCCTCAAATCATGGTTAATATTAATCATACCTCATTCTTAGTCTTCCTACTGGGAGTTTTGCCTCTAGTATTCCTATAATTCATTCAAAGAGTATAGTTGGCATCATCTCAATCCACATTTTACTGAAGGAAGCTGGACTAGAATTTTTTATACATGGTTTAATATATTCACTTTTATTCGACATTGAAAACTTATAATGACTGCTATTTTTTTCTTAACGCACTTAGTAAATCTAATATTTTTTCCATCTAGTTACAAATTTTGAAGACGCTTATTTATGCATAAAATATTTAACTTCATATTTAAGTGGATTAGGTTTTTTATGCACAGTTAATTTTTATGCCCCGACATTTAATTCCAATAAATTTCACGTCAAATTCCAATTTCCGTTCACGGAATATTTTCGGCTTCTAATTACGCAATAAACAACAAAACTTTTTTTTCTCTTGTGTCCAGTTGAAAACAAGTTGATACTTTTTTTATTTATTTTTGAACTAAGTGAAGCCAGACTGCATTTTAAAGTGACGTCGTTTCTCATCGACCAAACAGGACAAAACAAGACGTGTTTAGAATCGAAACTCTGTCATACTGAATTCACATACCAAACACATTCAAATGTGCAATAAATTTACCATGTCTTGTGGAGACAGCAGTTATCATACTGGCTGTGTTTCACAAGCTATCAACTGAAGATTACCTGGATTTAAATATTACACAAATTTATTATTATTATTTACTATAACTTTTTCTATACCTTCATATTCCCACGTGGGGCAATGGTCCTTTCTTGGGGGAGTTATTCAACCAATCTAATTTAATTGCATTTACTTCCCTATAGATGTCAGTGAGTGAAAAGCGTTTAGTTAATCGCCTCAAAGCTGTAGCTAGCAGGCAACTAATATATTACTTGGATGGGAAAGGTCGGTTAAATTTTGCTGAGAAGCTATACTTTAGGCTTGAGTTTCTTTTAAGAGCCGAATAACTTCAGACTTGGTACTCATGGCTTAAACTTCCTCCCGGCGAACTTGTCCCTTGAATTTTTCCACCCTAAAAAGCCTCTCAATCTCGGCCGGATTGGAACCCGCGATTCTCGGGATGAGAAATGAACTTAATCCTAGGGTAACGCGACCGATATTTACGATTATTATTATTATTATTATTATTATTATTATTATTAATTATTATTAATTATTATTAATTATTATTATTATTGTTATTATTGTTATTATTATTATTATTATTATTATTATTATTATTATTATTATTATGCAGGTTATAGCCTTCTAGACCACCAAAGAAATTCAACAATAGCCAGAGAGTTAAACATCGTACCTATATGTGAATACCTCCAAGAATATAGACAATTGGCTAGCCCATATTCAGCGCATGGATCGTCACAGAATACCAAAACAAATTCTTCACTACATTCCTCGAGGCAGAAGATCTGTAGGTCGACCTTTTCGGAGACCGTAACAGGCCACTGGGCCTAATACTTGAAAGGCAGATGATGATTATTATTATTATATGATATTATTATTATTATTATTATTATTATTATTATTATTATTATTATTATTATTATTATTATTGTTATTATTGTTATTAACATAATCATTTTGATAATTTTAATCATATTTTGAATTGCATAAATAAATACCAAACTAATTTACTCCAATATCTACGCCTTACAAGGGAACTGTCAACCATTGCATGCCGAAACCTACCTTTAAATTGCTCCAAGAGGAACGTTGTGATGTACCAAAGGCCGTGTCAAAAAAATTACCTGCCGCATTTAATTGTAAGGCACAGAAATAGAAGACAGAATCAAGCAATGGCAACCCACTGTACAGAGTAGATAGACGTCCCTTTGTGAGTAAGAGCTCAGTGGACTGAAGCGGCACGCGGCGCGGACGTTAGGTAGTGAGTGTTATCCAATCTACCAATTCAAGAGTTGTATTATTTCCTGTATTTTGAATTAGACACTTTCGTATTTGGTTCGACTATTTCTCGTTGTCTTACTTGTGTGTATTAGGCCATTGCATGAATAGAAATTAAAAAAAAAACAACTAAAATTTCAACGGCAAAAAATTCAATTAAGACATTAAATGGAATAATTTGGAACAAAAATATTACAAAGGAAACTAAAATGAAAATTTATAAGAGCATAATACAGAATATTTTGTCATATGGAAGTGTAACTTTGTCTTTGACGGAATTACAAAAGAATACAATTAGAACAGTTGAATTTGATTATCTTAGAAGAATGCTTCAAAAAACAAGATAGGATAAAATAAGAAATTAATTCCTTTGGAGAGAAATGAATGTCACCACTGTGTTATTAAGAGGATTGAAAATCAAACTCTTAAATGGTATGGCTATGTACAGAGAATGGAAGATGAAAGATGGCCAAAAAATATATACCCCAATGATCACCCCCTGGAAGAAATAAACATGGCAGACCAAGATGGAAACGGAAAACTTATGTCAGAACTATAATGGATGATAGGAATTTTGAAGAAGGATATAAATAAATGGAAACTGAAGAAGGAAACCTATAAGTGGGAGAAAGCCGAAGAGGAAGAAGAAGAAGAAGAAGAAGAAAATCCTCCAAGAGATGGGTTAAATTCAGGGTCTAAGGCTGTACAACGAATGTGATATAATATATATTTTTAATACTGGTACATTTCTATCTCTTCTCTTCTGAGGTTGGGGCGCCTGAAAGGAGGAGTTATGTTACCCCGATGACATGACGGATGATAAAATCATTCTTAAGTCACTTATAGATTGTAATCCACTGAGCAGTTTAGGACTCATATGTGGTCAGTTTGGGGGAAAAAAAAACAAAAAATAAAATTAAAAAACATTCTGTATAATTCTTGAAACATTACTAGCAGTCCCCTTCTCCCCAAAAAGACACTAATCTCCACATACGACACAAAATAATTAAGGCATCAAGGTTGGTATTACTGTCCCACGTCAGTGGTATAAAACTCGTAATATATCAACCTCTATCCCTCCCACAAAACAAAATCCAAAGCGATATAAAATTTAGGGGTTGTGACATGATAGTGTCCCTTCTAAGGCAAACATATAAAACGAAATCCCAAACCTGATGGAGAAACTACCCTATGTGTTTTTACGTCCCTCTATAACTGCAAGTCCACCCCTTTCTAGGCGACAATGAGGGTTATTAATGACACCCTAGTGATACGTTACGTCATCCCGCGTCGAGGTTCGACTCTCTGATTAAGAGTTTTAACTCTCCGGAGGATGACATGGGTAACTACCATGCATTTATATTTGCAACTTTGTTATTCTCATCACTCAGAAACTCATTCTCATATCTGTAAGTAAATAAGATTCATTACAGAACAAGTTGTCTCATCTCCAATGAATGTGACAAAAGCACAAAGAATATATATTATTATTTACTATTATATTATTATTATCATTATTATTATTATTATTATTATTATTATTATTATTATTATTATTATTATTATTATTATTATTGAAGACGACTTACAGAAATCAATGAATGCATTAAATGAAATATGTAAATTATACGATCTAAAGATTTCTGTAAGGAAAACGAAGACCATGGCTTTTAGAGGAAGAGATCCAGTGAGATCCAAAATTATTTTAGAAAATCAAAGTATAGAACAGGTGTCTAGTTTCAAATATTTGGGCTGTGATGTTGGCTACAATGTGGAAAGAGATATTGACTCCAAAATAAATAAATTTCAGACGGTGTGTGGAACTATATAGAGAACATTAAAAATTAAAATTAGAAAAGAAACCAAGATAAAAATGTATAATGTTATGGCAGTTTCCACAATATTGTATGGCTCTGAAACTTGGGCTCCAGTGAAAAAACAGAAGGATAGAATACAGACGGCGGAGATGAGGTTCCTAAGACAAGTAAAAGGATGTACAAGACTTGATAGGATAAGAAATGAGGATATAAGAGAAGAATTGAAAGTATAGCCTTTATTGGATAAATTCACGAATTACAGACAGAAATGGATTGATCACATGGATGGAATGAGTAAGGAGAGATATCTATTGTTAGCAAGAAATTATCAAGCAAGAGGAAGACGTGATGTTGGAAGACAAAAAAGACGTTGGGCTGATGCATTATGAAGTCGGAACGGGCAATTGCCTAATCCCTGGAGTGATTATGATGATGATGATTGAATTAATTACAAAATTATAGTATAAAATTATAAAATTGTTATCTAGTAGGTCCGTTTCCTCAACTTTGTAAACTGTTAAATCTCTGTAGGCCTTTCGGGAATAGTCCCATCATCAGCAGAAGGAGCAGGAGATAGATGTGTATCTACTGACCCTGGAAATATTTGCATTTGATTTTAGCCTGACTGACTGCAGTCAACTTTAATAAAATTCATGATACAATTCAGGATTAAATTATGCAGCCACTCAGGCTAAAATTAAATACTAATTTTTCAGAGTCAGTAGAAACAGATATATCCCCTGCTCCTTTTGTAGACGATGGGACTAAATCCGAAAGGCCTACAGAGAATTAACAGTTTACAAAGTTGAGGAGACGGGCCTATTACGGGGTGAATCATAAATATGGCTATACGTTTGATCGCGTTGTGTGATGAAAATATTACTATTACAGGAAATATGAAATTACCGTTGGAAAGACAATTATTCAAACTACGACAATGAAATAAAACAAAACAGTGTAGAACTTACGTCATTAGTCAAAATGGCGTTGAATATGCAACAGCAGATTACAATTTCTGCATGGGCAATAACGTATGCTAATGATCGTGAACGCCACAAGACGGGCAAGACGTGAATTTAAGGTAGCATTGCAGCCGTCGAATGTGGGGAAGTGGGGAAAACGACTGCTGGAAACGGGAAGGATGCAGAAAATCAAACCACCTGGAAGGTCTCGCATTAGCACGGATGCAGAAGCAACGAAGATACGATAATTGTGGAGGCGTTCGACGCTAGCCCACATAAATCAACCCGCCAAGCTGCACGTGAGCAGTGATTTGTTTCGTTTTGTTCTATTGTTGTAATTTGAAGGATTCCCTTTCCAATGATAACATCATATATCCTTTAATAATAATATTTTCGTCACAAAATGCGATCAAACGAATAGCCATATTTCTGAATCACTCTGTTGGTAATAATTTTATAATGTTATATTATAATTTGAATTTTGTGACTAATACCTAAATGGATTTTTATCATGAATTTTATTACTGTTGATTATTATTATTATTATCATCATTATCATTATTATTATCATTATCATTAATATTATTATTATTATTATTATTATCATTATCATTATTATCATTATCATTATCATTATTATTATCATTATTATTATTTATCATTATCATTATTATTATCATCATCATCGTCGTCATCGTCATCATCATTATTATCATTATCATTATTATTATCATTATTATTATTATCATTATTATTATAATTATCATTATTATTATCGTTGTCATTATCATTATCATAATCATTATTATTATTATCATTATCATCATTATTATTATTATTATCATTATCATTTTTATTATCATTATCATTATTATTATCATTATCATTATTATTATTATTATTAGTATTATTAGGTTATTTATTTAGACTAGTGGAGTTAAGGGCATATGGTTTTCTCCTTCGCTCAATCAGACAAATATAATGTTATTAGAAAGCAGATCCACGTATAGTAATCACAACGCTATATAAAATTCATATAAGATTTGAGTTGAACCCAGATGCCACACAACTGAATACATAAACGACAGTAGAAATTTCGATCCCAAATTGTATCTCCATTATGAAAATTAAACCAGAGATTAATAATTTTAATTTTGGTAAATTCAGAACTGAAATTGCAAGCACAAAATGCATTATGGCTAATACCCCATTAATATGTAAAAAGAAAAAACAATTAGCCTTAAATCGTCTATTAAATACGTAATATAGGTTTAACAACATTAATAACCGTGGATATAAATTTTAGATAACATATTGCACCCAATTTTTCTTTTAAATCTTTGTGTCACTATTTTATGTTCATGCTTTCTTAACATAAAATAGTACTATATTATATTAATTTAATATTTTATTAATAACTAAGTTCATGGCATTCCAGGGAAAGTACCCAACAAGAACAAAAATAATATTAGATGTCAAATGCCTGGAACAAGTCTCATGTTTTAATTATTTAGGTTGAGATATCACTTATAATTTGGATTAAGAAATAACAGATAAATTAAACAGATATCAAATGATAGATGGAATAATTAAAATAACATTGAAGACAACAGGAATGGACCTAAAACGGAATTATATAAAGTATTGCAAGTATTGGCTTTGACGTATAGCAATTAGTCCTGGACAATAAAGAAAAAATATTACAGATCGATCTGTGTTCCACTTTATTAGAGCGTAAGGTTCTGGGGTATCTTATTCAGGCGTCATAAATTAGATTTTTTAGACTACTTAACTCATGCCCCAAATGGGACTCAATTGCCAATCACGTTTCAATGATTTCTGTTTTACAACCAATCAGAGTCGTGTTTCACGAAATATTTGTCAGTGTTATAATTACCATATTAAAGAAGGCTCCTCCTTTTTAATATTCTGAACAGGTCTGACCATTATGAGAAATACGGCTACCAGATTGTATATATAGTGCATGAATGTCAACACATGCCGCATGCGGGAGTTAATACAAAAACATTTGTAGCAATTGATTATACCACCAAAAAAAGAAACCACTGTTTGCACTTTCTTAAATGTATTTTTTCCCAGGTAATAATCCAGAAAAATGTAATTGTCATATTTACATCATACGACATCAGAAATGATTTAATATACAGTTTGATGTGTTTCATTTTTTCTCCACTAGAGAGCATTCTTACAATATTGCGTTCCTTTGGCAATAAATAGTATGAACTGGTTGCAGTGATAAACAAAAGAAGCAGATGAAGCGTACCTATCGCTTCTCATTTGTTTTCAAACATCGCCGTTTACATTAAATATATAAATATTTTAAAATAACTACAGTTAAATAATGATTTGAGAGTAAAGAGCTTAATTTTATTCGTTAAATAGTCCTAACAAATGCCACTCTTGATTTCCAAATTCTCTAGATAAATTCACTCCTCACTTCGTGAGTCGTGAATTTATCGATAATTTGGAAATCACTCGTGGCATTACTTATGATAATTTTTAGGATAAACAAAATTACGTAAAATAAAAAATCAATAAATTGGAAATAAGTTAAATGTATTTGCAATAAACGAAAAAAAAAATGAATATTAGATATAAGTGGAAGGGACATTGGGAAAGAATACGATATAGGAGAATATCGGTACCGAAAATAATTCTGTCACACAAACCAAGAGGATGACGAGAAACTAGGCGAGCAAAACTGAGAATGAATGAGGCCGGAACAGGCATTTCGACCTAACCCATGAAAGGAAGAAGAAGAATATATTATTATAAAAGGCCCTATTGTAATTATTGTTATTGCCTGTGTTTATCTTCTCCTACTTCCACTTCCTGCAGGTCTCCTCGAATAATCGAATTCAAATGTTGTTAAAGCATAAACGTTACAAGTTCAAAATACGTATAAGTAAAAAAAAGTAATGTTGTAAATGTCTGTGAAACAGACAAGTCTAGTGAAGTGTGGCTCGATGTGAACACTTCAAGTCATGTTTCTGTATCGGATGCAATCGATCATCGGGGCAGCGAAGGTGAAAATTTTTAGACTTGACAAGTGATCCGGGTTTGAGTCCAAACACAACTTGTCACCCGTCAAGTGGACAAACACGTGACAAGTTACAAGACACGCATGACATTACAAGTTGAGTAACGGTAATTTGTTCAATCTAGCAAGGAACGTTACTTGTACATATCAAAGAATGGAAAAATAAAAGATAGACCTAGAGAGAAATATATTGTAGTTAAATAATAGACGAGAAACTATTTAAGCATAATTACTTAATAATAATCCAATTAAAACATTAATAAATACAAATACATAAAAGTTAAAGAAATAACTGAGGCACTCATTACTTATTTAATAATAATCTGTAGGTAGAAAATGAAAGAACATTAGGTGACGAAAGGAAGAGCTTCAAAACGATTAACAATTTGGATATTCCATATACAGAGTGATTCAGAAATATGGCTATACGTTTGATCGCATTTTGTGACGAAAATATTATTATTACAGGAAATATATCATTGGAAAGGGAATCCTTCAAATTACAACAATAGAACAAAACAAATCACTTACAACAACACTAAGCAATGATTTTTGTGGGCTAGTGTCGAACGCCTCCACAATTATCTTCGTTGTTTCTGCATCCGTGCTAATGCGAGACCTTCCAGGAGGTTTGATTTTCTGCATCCTTCCCGTTTCCAGCAGTCGTTTTCTCCACTTCCCCACATTCGACGGCTGCAATGCTACCTTAAATTCACGTCTTGCCCGTCTTGTGGCCTCACGATCATTAGCATACGTTATTGCCCATGCAGAAATTGCAATTTGCTGTTGCATATTCAACGCCATTTCGACTAATGACGTAAGTTCTACACTGTTTTGTTTTATTTCATTGTCGTAGTTTGAATAATTGCCTTTCCAACGGTAATTTCATATTTCCTGTAATAGTAATATTTTCATCACACAACGCGATCAAACGTATAGCCATATTTATGATTCACCCCGTACTTAAAAAAAACAGTATAATAATATATAATGAACTAATAACTTAAAAGCTCCCTCGAAAAAGAGTATGACTATCTATTTCAATAACTTAGATATTTTAGGCTTTTAAAATGAACGAAAACTTCACTTATCTAAAAGTATCTCTTTGACTTATTCAGTAAGTAATTGACTTATTGCTAAGTGTGTAGCGTTATCGAGCTAAGCTATAATACAGGGTGTAACATAATTCAACGGCAAAATTTCAGGAATGAGTTCCTCATATGGAGAGAATAAAAAAGTGTATTTGCAACATGGGTCCGGAAATTATTAAGGTTTACAGTGGTTTTTGACAGTCTGTTTTCTGTTGATTGTAGGCTGCTATCAGGAATGAGTTCCTCATATGGAGAGAATAAAAAAGTGTATTACAACATGGGTCCGGAAATTGATAATTACAGAGTTATTCGAACTTTTATGAATGTTAGGTTATTAAGGTTTACAATAGTTATTGACAGTCTGTTTTCTGTTGATTGCAGGCTGCTGTAATGTACACAAATGAAGAATATGCCTGTATAGAGGCACAAGGAGGTCACTTTGAACATTTCATCTGACAGAAGAAAGCGCTCCAACAAGCCCCTTGCATTTTTGAAGCCATGTAATAACATTCATAAAAGTTCGAATAACTCTGTAATTATAAATTTCCGGACCCATATTTGTGATACACTTTTTTTATTCTCTCCATATGTGGAACTCATTCCTGAAATTTTGCCGCAGAGTTATGTTACACCCCCTGTATAGTGACTCATAAAAACGAATTTCAACCTTATTCCAGGTGAACTCTACAATGATTTTCTACATTTATCTCATGAGAAGAAGAGTACTTTTTGAAAATAATCACACTTAGTTTTACTCATCACTATTTACAGTTTCATTTTCCAGATCAGAGTACAGACCAAGTAATATTTTATTTAACGTTGATTTTTAACAGCTCAGGTCATCAGCGAGGCAATTCAAATCTAGACCTAAAGAGTCAAAAATGTTGCCAGGAGCATCATTTCTCAAACTTGAGATTATTTTACTTTCAGGCATGGAGATTATTTACTGATATTAGAATACTAAAATTCATTAGTAGTTTATTTTGATGGAGTTCATTATGCAAACTCCATCTTCAAGTTTCGCATTGTAAAGACGCAGGACACGAAAACACTAATAGAATGAGGTGCTAACAGTGTGCAATAATTTATATTTTTATTACAAACAAGTGAGTGTTGTAAATTTTGCGCAACAACACTTAACAGCTGGTGTAGATAATAGAAGAGCTACAGGTGAGGCAGAAAGGTCGTCATTTTGACCTCTGGTGTCGAACTTTAAAAATAACAATAGCATCCGTTTATAGTTATAAAAAGTAAGAAATCATGCTCCATTATAAACTTAAATCTACAAGCGTGCATTGTTACATTCAGGCAAGAATGTCTGATACCTTATACTGATTACATAATCAATATACAGAGTACTTTAGACAGGTCTAATTTAAATTTGTTTATACGAAACCAAAAAAATTGCACGGGATACCCCAAATAAAAATATATCATTTAATAAACATAAAAACAAATATTTCGAAACATTAAATGATAATAGCACAAGTTTGCTAAATTATTATTATTATTATTATTATTATTATTATTATTAACATTTATCCCATTATATATGAAATCATCTTGTATTCCTATCGTCTGATACTCTCATATTACTTCATATGTAGTAAATGAACTCCATGGTATCTTTACCTTGTCGTGGTGGAGTGGCTTCCGTGCTTAACTGATCCCGAGAGCTATGCCGGCGGTAGCATTGCTGCCGATAGGGTTACCCATGCCGGACTGGTCGAAGGTGATAAGCCAGACGAAAAAAATACCTTGGTCGAAAGAGTGACGATCTTTCACCGTAAAAATGCAACCGTCAAGAAATGCGGACATGGGTTCAACTGGGGTAAAATTTTCTGGAGATCAAATAGTCCACCATTTGGTTCTCCGGGCGGGGACTACTTCAGTGCGTAAGGCTCAACATAGGGACATGTTCTTAGGGACATGGAATGTTAGGACTTTATACATTGAGAATAAAGTTCTTAGGAACATTTTTGGACCAAAGAGAGATGAACAGACAGGTGAATGGAGAAGACTGCATAACAATGAATTAGATGGTCTTTATAGGAGATATAATGAGAACAGTTAAGTCTCGTAGACTGCGATGGGCAGGACATGTGGCACGAATGGGAAATGAAAGACGTGCATGGAAGCTTCCTGTACGAAAACCAGAGGGAAAACGCCCAGTTGGTAGACCAAGAATGAGGTGGGAGAATAACATTAACTATGATTTGAGGGAAGTAGATTATGCACGGGATGATTGGAAAACATTGGCTCAGGATAGGGATGTATGGAGAGCATATGTCCGCGCGATTATGAACCTACGGGTTCGATAGTTATGTAGTGAATGAACAAGGTAATTATATTTCAATTTTACCTCTCTCAGTTTAATAATGATTATCCTAGCACGACTATGGTAAACTCAGATTTAAATATAGGACAAGTGGATTTATTGATGTAAAGTTATCTGGATCTCCTAGGATATAATGTTCTTTTAATGTTAATCTTACTCATTATTCATCTAGCCGCGGTGGACTAGTGGTTATGTTCCTTGACTCTGGCCCAGTAGATCGCGGGTTCAAAGCCGGCCAATTGGATTTTTTAGTATGGAAAAATCCAAGGAGCAAGTCCTTCGGGAATATGTGTATCAGATTCATATTTAATGTTCGAAAATACGATCACATTTCTCCATTATTCCACGAATTGTCGTGGCTACATCTAAAAGAGAGAAGAAAATCGCACTGTCTAATTCTCCTATTTAAGACCCTACATACCTCGATTCCCAATTATTTATCATCCCGTTTCCAGTATCTATCCTCAAACCATAACTTAAACACAAGATCACAACATGGTCTCTTACTTAATATACCGCAACATAGGACATCACATTACTCCATGTCATATACCATCTCCACTTCTCGCAACTGGAATTCCCTACCACAAGAAATAAGGGGCTGCCGGACATTGGCAACTTTTAAAAAAAAATCTAAATTTATATTTGCTCTAAACTCGACTTCATTATTATCCAGTGTAAGATATATATATATATATATATATATATTAATTGGTGTTTCCCGTATAATGTATCATATTTATATTATTATTATTATCGTATCATTATTATTATTACCCTATAAAATGTTGTGTGTACATGACATTTACATTGCTACATTTATTGTATCTTTAACTGTTTATAATTAGTATAGTGTATATCTATATTTGTCGAATATTTATTTGTATTTGTGCTGGTTGAGTGGAAGAGAGGGCCTTATTGCCTTAACTCTGCCAGAATAAATAAAGTATTATTATTATTATTATTATTATTATTATTATTATTATTATTATTATTATTATTATTATTATTATTATAAGCAGTGGGTTCAGAGTCTGAAGATTGTCAGGCTCGTAAAAAAACCTTAAGCCTGAATAAAGAAGCCTCTAAGTAAAATTGACTTACCTTCTTCATCGACGTAATACTATAGTTGCCTACTAGATGTTTCATTGGTCGGTATGTTGACCCATTCATGACATCTTTAGAGAAATAAGCTCAACTAAATTAACTCGGTGTAGTAACTCCTAACAAAGGAGAGGTTAAGGACCAATATTGGGCTGTTACGCCTTTGTAGATGTAAATAATGAATATTGGCACAATTTATGTTTCCAAAATATCAATTGTTAAATACATTCATGTTCATATTTATTTATTGGAAATAATGAAATTCGATGATATATGACTTTTTTTTCTATTGGAGGAATTTAAAATGTTTTACGAATTCGTTTGCAAATTAATCCTTAAAATCTTACCTTCAGTATTTGTAACATAAATAATGGCATATGTACTGTGCATTAGACATGAAATATAAACGAAATTAAAAGAGCGCTAAAATAATAGTCTATGTAAAACAAAGTACAGAAATGGCAGATAGTCACCCATTCGCACTCTCTTTTTTATAATTTTCACTTACATATAATACTTATTTGTGTATAAAATTAACTATGGTTAATGTAACCAGTAGACACAATGTCGCATTTACTAACGTCCTCCACTTGTCCCTATGCTCATCCAACTGAATCTAGATCATACAATATTTGATTTCCGGTTCCTCAAGAACAATTTTAATATTATCCTCCTATCCATTTATAGCGATCCTGTCACGCAATCTCCTATACCGGTATTTGATAACATGATAACCAATACAATTTTACGATAACGCTATGCATTTTGGAATTTCTCGTTGTGTACCTTCCTCTATACTCCATTTTCATAATTAATTCTCTAAGCTCTTTCGTAGACTCATTCATTTTTTGTTACTAATTTTTCGAGTATCCATCTTCCCACTAAAAGTATCCATTATTTCTAATATAATATCAATAACATATGGATTAATAATTAATATATTTATTAAAATGAATATAAATAAGTGAATATTAATATTAACTAATTATTCTATAACATTATTTAAGCTTTTATTTAAAGGGGGATGAAATTAAATTGGAATATATCTACATCGGTATACTATAAAGAAATTGCTTATTTGATAGTATGATATATCTTCTATTATAAAATTATTATTGTTTTTATTCTTTCACGTATTAACAATCTACAGTAAATGAATTATTAAAATTATTTAATTTTAAATGTTTGGAAACATGGATTACTAATAGGCTTAGTTTATTTTATTTTCATATTTATTAAGATATAATTCAATGACAGCTGTTTCGGTACACTGTACCTTCTTTAGACATGTTAAGAGCTTTTCAGTAACGAGATGCTCAAATTAGAACACGACCGAAGTGAGTGTTCTAAGAGCACCGAGTTACTAAACCTAATTTTATAACGTGTTGTCTACAATATTTTATCTACGTTTAGAATATTTTTGTATATATTGTATATATAGTGTATTCAATGTATTAATTGGGGAAACGATATGTTTAGAGAAAAAATAATGTGGGCTTTGAAAAAAAAAACATGATAAATCAACAAACATAATTGATATATTCTGCGATTTTGGGTGCTAGTTTAATATGTGAATTTAAAGTAAAAGTGAGCTGAAAAGGTGATTTTCACGGTTTATTAGAAACATTTTAAAAGCAGTCCAAGATGAAACTATTAATATACTTCCAGGAAAATCAAGGAACGTTTATTTGTGTACCTATACGAAATCATCATTAAAGTGTATTTTACGTTTTGTTCAATCTGTGTTTTATATTTTGAGAGCGTGTTTTGTGTTTTGTTAGAATATATTATTCGACACAGCGGAACGTTTACCTCTAGTCATAGCAGCGCTGTTGATGCGTCACACGGACGTAGATACTAACCATGTATAGTCAGGAACAAGTAGCAAATCGGGCACTTACATTGTTCATCATTGCTAGTATTCCCGCACACAAACACTAATTGAAACTCACAGACTGGCGAGAAAGAGTGTACGCGGAATGACACGGCATTAGTTTGTAAATCATCCGCAAACAATGTTTCGCTGTGTCGGATAATAAAGTATAGGTTTTGTTGCATAGTAACTACGAACTAAAATATCACTGATTGTTATAATTGTAGATAAAATTATTTAATTTTAAATATCTGGACACATGGATTACATAAGAATGAAGCATTCGCTTGTTTGCGCGGAGACAGATGAAAAAGGAAAACAAATGACATTTAGAAGCAGAATATTACGTTTCAAACAATCCGGCTTAGAAAACAAAACAGCATGCGAAACAAATGAAGGCGGGAGCAAAAGCGTGACCGCCGGTTTAACCCCATGCGGCCTGTATCCCTTTCTTAACGACACGATTCATATGAGCAGTAGCAAAAATAGCAACCCCACCCCACCCCTTACATCCTGAGATAAATCCCTCACACTTTTAATAATTTAAACCCCAGTGACTAGATTCCCTACAACCATGATTCACAGTGGATCAAAATTATTGTAAATTACTGGATGTTCACAACCTTAAATAGTTTCACTCAGCCACGGAAAAATAATATCTAGAAAAACTAAAACAAGGTATTTCTATCCATGTTTTAGGTTTTTATATGCATACTACCTAATACCCGGCGTGCACTGCTACTCCTCAATAAATGTGTGTTTTTACCACCAGCCTTGAGTTGCTATGCTTGCCAAGGACTCAGCTTATCCCGACCTTCTTGGCATCAATGAAAGACAAAAATGGTTATTGTGAGTTATCCGTAAAAGATAAACATATGCTGTCGCGGACTTTTATATAGACTTTTTTGAGATATTCAATTCTGTGTACATTAATTTGGTTATTTGTTGTAGCTTAGGCAGCGTAAGCCATTTAAGCGTCAAAATAGGGACTTTATTTCACGTTTTTGGCTACAAAGGGTGACATTTAGGGGTGAAGGGGTTGAGTATTACAACTCCCTTATACACTGTTTTCATCCAGAGAATCTCCTGAACATTTTGCAAAAAACCCTATCAAAATCGCATCAACGGTATGGCCGCGCATAGAATATGAACAAACAAACAAACAAACAAACATTGATTTTTATACATTAGATTTACAAGTTTATAGGTTTTAATAGGAAAAAATTAAGAATATTGAACACAGTAATAGTGCTTTATTTATATGTCCCGCGCCATAGCCGATTGGTTAAGGCAAAGTTGCCTTGGCGCAGAGCTATAGGACTTGGGTTGGTTCGGGTCTCCATGGGGGAAGAAATGTTCTTATGGAATTTCGGCCAGTATGGGGACCGGTGCCCGGAGGAATTTGGGCAACTACAATAGGTAGCGGCTTCAGGTTGAGAAAGCCAGCTGGGCGACCCGATATGCTGATCATATGTCACCAGTGCGTTGGCTGGATGATCACCTATCTCTGTGATTAACACATGTAGACGTGAGGCCAGCAGCCGAATAGTAGGCCAAGGGCTTCTAGGCTTGTCACGCCATGGTGTTTAATAGTATTTTATTTAATGACGCTCTTTATCATTGTGTATCATTAACTTCGCATATCAAAAATCCGCGAGGGAAATGTCTCGCATTTCGTTGTCATTTCTATAAATTCCAGTTTTCAGGTCATGCGTTACCGATATAAATTCTTCTTTCATGTCGTAAATTTTAACATCATGACTTGTGTTTGTTTGCTCAGAAACCTCATATTTCAGTCTCGAAATTATTCTACGACACGGGACCCAGAGATTTACTTCCAGTCCATTAGGCTAACTTAGTTTAACCTTTCACCTATATGTACTTTTTATATGAAACACGCCACCCGGGCCTTTTAGTGGCACGACCTGTCGAGAGAGGGATTTTAAACACCTACTGTTCTGACGCGCCGTAGCGCAGTGGTTAAGGAACTGCGTTACAAGCCGGAAGGTCGAGGGTTCGAGCCCCGTGGGGTCGGGATTTTTAAACTGACCCAAACTCTCTGGCAGCACTATGGTCCTGGGGTCGACTCAGCCTCTAACGGAAATGAGTACCAGGCGCTTGTTCTGGGAGTAAAGGCGGCCGTCACGCAGGGCTGACAGCCCGGCTGACATCAAGTGCCGATTGTCTAGAAAAAGTGGGGAGCCTTAACCTCCTACTACCCCAAGGACCTCCTGAGGCCTGTCGTGGGATCACTTTACTTTACTTTACTTACCGTTTTGTCCACACAATGAGTGATCAGCTTAATATCAGGGCCTCCTCCGAGACAACACAACACGAAGACGAAGCACAGCATTCTCACACACATTCATACTATACATGGCGAATATGATAATTATCAGGAATATCAATATGGATAACTTCGAAAGGGACGTTAAGTATTGGATTCCGTATCGTAGATTTATGACAAACAAATCAACCTCAACTGAGGCACTCAAATTCTACAAGCACCCATGAAAGAAATTCCTTACCATAGATCTGCCACTGTTATTCACTCCCAAGATAAAATCTGAATACCACCTGGCATTGTTAGAAAGGAGAAAAGAAAGCCAATTGAGAAATAAAATTGTTTCTGAAGTACCAGATTGGCCACGGAAAGAAGCTGTCGCAAAATTTCGGATTGCAATAGGACATGACTGTCTCGCTACCCACCTTCATCGTTTGGAATATTGAACAATCCTCTCTGCATGCTGTGTAGGACTGGTGCCAATATGGATTCTGCTCACCTACTCCACCGTTCTGCACTGACAACTGCTACTGGGAGGCAAGAGGGAAAATGCTCTCACTGCAAACCCCATAATCTACTTAAGATTATTCTATTTATGTTTTATAGTGTTTGTAATTGTTTCTATTGTGTATAGTTATTACAAATATGTTAATTAGGTCTGTCATTTGGGTGAATGATCTGTATTTCAAGTGCCCTGCATTAAATAAGTAATAAATAACCTCAACACTGAAAAAAATTGGTATTTGGACAAAGACGTATGTCGGGGCTTTCACACCAAAATTTTAATTGCGACGTTAATAACCCGAGTAGTTAAAGGGCGTCGTTAAATAAAATGTTATCATGTTCACAGGGAAATTGGGCGTAAGTAACTTTTCACAGTTTTTCAGGACAAGAATTCAAAGTTTGAAACAAAATAGCTCTTCCTTAAGGGGAAGGGAAATCTTTAATGTGAAATTTCCTTGTCCGCGTTCAGTTTTTTTGCAGAACAAAAATAGGACTATAAAGTTTGAAACTGAATATTTTTCCTTTGTGAGGGAAAACGTATATATTACATTTTTAAGTTATGCAGAACAATAATTTTAAGCAAGAAATAGAACAGCATTTTCTTAATTGTGAGATCTTCCAAATTAAATAAATTTCTCTGACCACGTGTCACTGTTTTCAAGTCGACAATTTAAACTTAAAAAAAATAGCTTTTACTGAATAAATATATTTTGAAATTTCCTCCTGATTCTACCTACTTCCAGTTTTTTCTGTAGATGAAGCCAGTGAATTAAATCACTCAGACTACATGTAGGTGTTGATAACTCATTGTATCTCATTTACAGATTTATCTTTATTTTCATTTGGAGTTTTAGTTGTTATTGAAGTTGCTATCGTGAAGTAATTTTGCGGACATGCTATATTTATAACGCATTCTACTCACCTGACACATGCGATGCTCAATTATTTAGTCTATGAAGCAGTTTATGATACCAACACAGGTGAGGAAGTTTTTATATGCATAATAACCTCTACCATATGTTCCTTCCTTCCAGGTGCAATCTAATTGTCCGTGTAAATTCATGTTAACATGTCGTGTTTATGTGAAATACATATAGTGAAGGTTTAGTAAATAATACTTATACTAAAGGACTATTCCGATAATTTTTTTAATACAGGGTGTTTCCGTGATAATAATATGAACTTTCAGGGATAATTAATAAGGATAAACACAGGGATTTGATATAAGGAATCCTGGTTCGGAAACATATCCTTCCAAGTGGATGGCATTATGCATCAACCAGCTATGCGTCATGTAAGTTTCGAGAAAAATACGTTTACAGTTTAAGTCAATATTTAGTATTTATTGTTGCACCAAAACTAAACTAACAACACTGGATACTGCGACTCATTTTCCTTGCTTGACAGTTATGCATTAACAATCTAAGAGCGGGAACATTTGGCGCTTAACTGCATGATGCAACATTTTGATTAGCATTTATGAAGATCTTGTTTCATAGCCGTATGTTGAAAATCTGTGATAGGACTGATGGCGTTTACATTTGTCTTTAATAATATAGCTATATTTAAAGATTTGGCGCTAAAAGCGTGCGTACACTTACTTTATGAGCCAGTGCAACAGATGACATCAATATATGTATTTTTTTAATGGCGCTTATCCCATTGACGCATACCATCGTCTAAGTTATAGGCGAACATATGTTGGGACACCTGTGAACATGACGTCATGTTTTATTCGCTGTACAACTTACACAAGCCGTGATACTACATCTGTGCGCGATACCCATTTGTTGTGAAACTGATCGCCGACTTACTGAAGGGTCCTCAAGCCACCCGATTCAAGCCACTGCTTCCTCCAGGTTTTGGCTACAGTTTGCTTTCCTCCTCGGTTGAGATACTGTGGTGTCACTTGTCCAGTTTCCCGTAACAGCGAAGAAAAACTATAGGAAACATGGTATATGTTCGGATGTCTCCTTCATGGATACCTGTCCTGATACAGCCTTTCATTTTTCCCTGCTGGTTCCATTAGTATGCACGTACACGAAGCCATGTATACAAATTCTGCGGTTGCTTGATACACTTCAACATTTAAACAACAGACTTCACTCGACTTGTACCTGGGTACTGGAAGGCGCCAACATCAGATACCACATCATGCGAGCCTCCATGAACTGATAAAGTACACAACCGCCATTCTGCATTGCCTTCGTGGCGTGTTCATCCGGAACCGCTCATGATTACAATGAGTCAATGTGAATTTTTGTCTTGATGAGTACCAATAGTTGTATTAAGAAGTTTTGTTATCCTGGTTTAATTGTATGCAGTTTTTTATCATGTTTTAAAATATGTATTCAGAATTTCTCCATCACCCACAGTTTTTTTATGTCTATTTCAATTAATGGATTTAAATAATTATTTTTTAATAAACGTTTTTCGTCCATTTGTCCATTGTAAAATAAAACCAAATGAGTTAACTCAAATGGTTTCAGCAATGGAAAAGAGATATCAAGGCAAATGAAATCCTAATATGCTGGCCGATTATTGTTGGACTACCAAAAGGGATGCTCCACAGGCGAAGTATAGCAGAAAATCGTCATTTCTTACTTTCTAGACGAGTCCGAATGTTCGAATATTATGAAGTTATGAATGTAGAAAATATTAAGGTGTTTAAAATTATAAATGCCTGTCTCTCAGAAACCTTGCGTGAAGGAGAAAATCCGATATCATATTTGAATTTAGGAGAAAAAATACTATCAAAATCGCATATTTTTCTTTCTGAGACAAAAAAATTTATTTTTTTGTTGCTCAGTGTTATCTTAGATGTCGGTCCGGTGATCATCCTCATTACTGATCACTTACAACTTACGAAAACAAGCATAGATAATAAACTTGCGAAGGAGAGTTTTCCGGACCGCTGTTCCTTACATCAAAGCCATGCAACTATCCCTCTTAATATTCCTTGAAAGTTTGTATCATCATCACGGAAACAATCTGTATATCAAATCTATGATGACTCCGTGGAGCAAAAAGTTAGAAATTCGACTTCCGCATCTCGCTCATTCCATTGGGATTCGTGGTGAACACATCGGAGCCAGAGTAGCAAATCTTATAAGATAAAATTCTCATTCTTAATCCCAATTGCTTTAAAATTACTTTCCTCCAATCATCAGAGATTATCCCGTATTCTCCTGCCAAAACTTCATTCCACCACTTCACCATAATCATGTCATCCACTTTGTTACATTTCATTTCGTCTACTTCTGTGAGGGCGCGGTAAGTTTCTTCAGCCGTAATCCCACATAATTTAGTAATAAGGGCTTCATCTCATCTCATTCTTCTATTTGACATTTCTCCGGATGCGAGTAGTGGTTTTACTATTTTCTGTCCAGCCTAAGAAAGACACTTCAGGAAAATAAATGGGCGGGTAATTCACGAAGCACATGACTGCTGCAGTTACTGCGATTCGTTCATGACCAAAGCACAGTTCAGCGAAGCGAAAAAATATATCATGTACTCGATTAATATCTCTATCTATCTTCGGGTTTTTACAGCTGCTGCCGTCTTCCCGTGCCAAACCTCCAAAGCCTACGGTCTTGGGCATCTTCGATGCTTAGCCCTCTAGCTTGCATTACTGTCTTCATGTTTTCCTTCCATGTTAACCTTGGTCTTCCTCTTTTCTTCTTTCTGTTAGGATGCCATTCATATAGTTGCTTCGGCCATCGCTCATCTTCCATTCTTAAAACATGTCCTAACCACTTTAATTCCTTCTCCTCAATTCTTTCAATTATGCTTTCTTCTGCTTCCATTTTGTTTCTAATTTCCTTATTTGTGACACGTTCTAATCTAGACTTTCTGGCACTTCTTCGTAAATAATCCATTTCTAGAGCTATTAGTCTATTCTTGTAGTACTTATTGATTGTCCATACCTCACTTCCGTACATTGCAACAGATTCCACCAATGTTTTACCAATATATTTTTTTGTGTCTTTCCAAATATGCTTATCCCACCATATGGAATTTAATGATGATATTATTTTGCTACTCAATTCAATTCTATGTTTTATGTTCTCTTTGCCTATACCTTCGATGTTATCCATAATCATTCCCAAATATTTAGTTTGTTTCACTTGCTTTATTTGGATTCCATCTTCCAATACTAAGTTTTCTCTTTCATTGCTATTTATTGCCAGATATTCTGTTTTTTGTAAATTTACTGTGAGACCCCATGATTCATATGTGCTTTTCAACCTTTTTATCATGAATTCCATATCAAAATTGTCCTGCGCTAAAACCAGTTGATCATCGGCAAATTGTAATGTCAGCAAAAATTTATTGCCTATTGGGATCCCCATACCTTTGCAGCTTTGTTTCCATTTCGTTAATATAAATTCTACATAAATATTAAATAAAATTGGTGATAGACTGCACCCTTGTTTCAATCCCTTTGAGGTGTTTATAGGATTAGACATTATATTTCCCATCTTAACATAAGCGGAGTTATCTTTATAGGTTTGTTTAATAATTTCTATTAGGTTTCTGTCAATATTGTATTTCTCCAATACTTCCCATAATTTGTTCCTCGGAATTGAGTCATAAGCTTTCTCTAAATCTATCATTGTCAAATGGGTTTCTTCTCCAACTGCAGTCCGTTTTTCAATTAACTGTTGTATTGCAAATATATTGTCAACACATGACCTTCCTGGTCTGAATCCATTTTGATCTTCTCCTAATTTGTCTTTAACATCTTTTTGTAACTTTGTTTTTAATAACTTCGTAAATATTCTATATAATGTGTTATTTATACTTAGTCCTCTGTAGTTTTTTGCGTCTCTTCTATCGCCCTTCTTGTATATTGGTACTATGTAGCTTATTTTCCATTCATCAGGAATCTTCTGTATTGCAATGCACTTATTATACAAGTCCCTCAATCTACCTATTAAATTTTTTGGGCCATATTTAATTAACTCATTTGGTATGTTTCCCGACCCTGGTGCCTTTTTATTCTTTAGGGTTTGAATTTCTAATTCTATATCTATTGTATCAAATTCCAGGGCGTTCATTTCTATGGATGGATTTTCTGTTGTTTCCATAAACTCATTTCTAGTTTCTGACAGTAAAGCTTTGTAATGTTTTTCTGCGTCTGATTTTGCTAACAAATTTATCTTGCTGGGTCCTTGGTTGGTTTTCAGTGTTTTTAGAAATCTCCATACTTCTGATGATTGTGATCCTCCTATATAACTTTCTATTTCTTGGCATTTGCTTTTCCATAATTTGTTTTTTTCTTCTATCACTTTCCTTTTAACTTTGGCGTTTGTTCTCTTGTATTCTATCCAATTTTCTGTTGTTTTATTTGCCAACCATTTCTAAGTAGCATTTTTTCTTCTTTTTGGTTAATTCTTCAATATCATCATTCCACCAATCTTGGGTATTTTGTTTTTTATTTATTGTGCCTAATGCTTCTTTTGCTGCCGAATGTATTATTTCCTTTAATTGATTATATTCTTCTTCTATGTCTTCCTTGTAATCCAAATTCTCAATTTTAATCTCAGTCTTTCTTTATATAAGTTTTTGATACTATCCTGATTAAATAAATACAGTTTAAATTTTTCTTCCTGCTTCGGTTGCATTGTTGATTCCCTTGCTTCATCATGCACTTTTTCCCTGTAGGGAATTTGGGGATGATCTGTGCTGTGAGTAGATAGTGGTCAGAACCACAATTTGCTCCTCTTTTAACCTTGAGTCCTTAATAAATAAGGAAGTATTTTGCTTTACAATTATGTAGTCTATTATTGATTTCTGATTGAGACTAGGTCGTTCCCAAGTAAATTTATGAATATCCTTATGGTCGAAAAATGTGTTTACTATCTTTAATTTATGTTGTTTGCACATCTCTATGATTCTATTTCCATTATCGTTGACTTCTTGTTCCCCATATTTTCTACTGCTTCATCATTGTTTCTTCTACCCACTTTCCCATTTAAATCTCCCATTAGTATTAATTCTTCATTACTTCGTATTTTCTCAATTTGTTCCACTAATACTGAATAGTACTTTTCTTTCTGACTCTGTGCAGCATCATCTGTTGGTGCGTAGACTGCTAAGAACACCATTGTTCTTCCCATAAGCTTCATTTTAATCTTTAGGCATCTTTCATTAATATGTTCATATTCTGTTATGTTTTTTACTGTATTTCTTTTTTACAAACATTGATACTCCTGCTTTAGCTCTTTTGATTTATTTACACCTGACCAAAAATGTATGTAGTTTCCTAAATATGAATTTCCCGATCCTTTCTTTTTTGTTTCCGTCACTGCTGCAATATCTATATTGTTCTGGAATAATTCTCCTGCTACTTCATTAATTTTGTTTCTAATTCCTCGTACATTCCACGTGCCTATATTCAATGTCCGTTTTCGTTGCTTTTGTCTTTCATACTTTTTTCTGTCCGGCTTTGATTGATTTGGTCTTTTAGCATTTTGTTTTTTTTTCTAATGTGTGGGGAGCTGGCCCACAGCATAAACCCCCAACCTGGAGGACCAGGAAAATTTCTGTCTGGGTTTTTCCTCCCATAGCCTTTGAAGATCCCTCTTCACCGCAAGGCAGCGTTTCTCTATTTCCCTTAGAGATAGGGTTGCCTCTTCCGCCAGATCCGCCGTGATGAGAGGACTCCTTCTGGCGCCGACTCTGCCGTTGAGGTCTTCACCGTAACCCTGGCTAGGGGCCCTTACAGAGTTACTATCAGTCGGAGCCAACTGAACCCTGGTTTTTTAACGAGGTTGTTACTCCTCCCCCTCCTCCTTTCTCATCCGGGCTTGGGACCGGCCATGGCGGAGTTCTCGATTAATATAATTACCTATTTAAAGCTATATATGTTAACTACAGTTGATCAGACTACAGTATATACCTACATATTTTTTCGAAGGTCGGAGACTAACTAAAAATTCGCATTTGTTTGAAACTGAACGATTCTTGAGAAGAGGTTGAATACCAATTACAAACATGGTTGTCGGGTAGTTTATGTTAACTTAACTCGGTTATTTTAATTTAAATTCTTGATTTGAATTAATTTGTTTAATATTAACAATTTTAATTTAATTAGTTTTCGACATACCATTGTAAATTTAATAAACTTGCAACATTAAAAATCAAAACGTTTATTATGCATTAATTTATCGGCTTGTAACAAACTGCTGACAGAGTTCGCCCGCACTCTTACACGTGCTACGTGGAGTAATACATTCGGAATTTAAATGTCAAAGTGTGCTTCTTACGTTGGACAGAGAATAGACCAATATTAAAATGGCGTTGTAAAGGGTAGGGACGTGCAACAAAACCTCTCCTACCCAACTCCGATCCTCACCTTCACGTGGTAATACAACCTATTTTAACAAACGAGACTCTGAGGACCGGACCGAGTCGCGGTGATATGACCGTTCCATCGGATAGTGAGAGCTCAGGTACCAATTTTATATATTTTTTTAATTTTTACATAGTGATTTCAACGTTTTCGTAATGGATTTTAAAAGTATTGATCTGAGAAATACCAAACTTAAGTTACGAACACTAAGATTAAGGCTGAGGGACTGCGTCCAGCTAAGAATATTATTTCCATGGGTCTGAGTTGTATATTTAGGCAAATAAAATAACTTAAAATAAAAACTAAGAGAACTCGGGGCACGATTTATTGATTATCGTGATTTTAAAAAGGATTTTTAAATAAGTAAGCTATCAGCAATGGTAGGCAACAGGCGATTTTAGTTGTCATGTTTGTTCTTTTATTTCATGCTCATTTATAGACTCTTTAACATCCAAGGTTATATATATATATATATGTGTGTGTGTGTGTGTGTGTGAAAATTTAATTAAATTTTAAAATGGAGAATATGATGAAATAAGTCCTGGTAATGAAATTCGAACCAAGAATTTGTCATGATGACCGACGAAAAAAGTTAAAAAAATCAGTTTTATCGACACCGGGGTTTGAACCCGGTGATTCCTAAATATCAGTCTTAAACGTTACCACCTGAACCCATTAGTACGGTAATTTTGTTTTTATCTACTGTTCATGTTTTTCCTTTATTATTTTCTATTATCCTTCCTTTCCCGTTTTCATGTATATATATTTGACCATTTCATACACACAAGCCCAAACAAGAGACAAGGTGAATATTCAAAAATCTCCTTTCCAGCTGGGAATCGAACATGAGCCGCCGGATTGGAAAGTAGTTGGTAGATTTCAGTTAGCTGTAAGAGCTGTGGCATTAAATGAGGATATTTTCACTTTACGACTTGATGATGCAACAAGAAATTAAGAAATGTTGAACAAGTTCTTTTTTTAATGCTTGTAGAACTGGGGAACATTAATTTTCAGACATCGGACGCCAGGAGGGAAGGTTTGTTCAACTTCGCTAGACAAGAAAAGTCCTGACATCGTTAAATATAGTAACCATTTACGGAGTGAATTCAGAATAAGGAAATCCGGAGGCACTAGTGACATCTCTCGCTTTCTTACTCTAACTAACCGGTTCAACAAGATGAATCTCTGATTATTTAATACTTTTTTTCCTTTCTTTAGTTATTTTATTTATTTTTTATGGAGTGAGGAAAATATGTCCTCCTAGCACGAAAATGATTGATAACTAAGTAATATGCATTCAACCCACCAGAAAATAAGATACAATCTTAATATACCTACACTAACATTATCTGTCATTAGATTTTCTGTTGTATGTTTAAGAAATTCAGTGGCGGTTTTCGAATGAATGATTTAACTGTCGAAATAGATTTTCTAATAAAATTAGCAATACTTTAAATTGCAAACATTATCATATTTTATAATGAAAAAATTGAAACACACTGAAAATAGTAATTTATAGACCTATTCTAAAGAGTAAATTTTTTTCTTGATAAGTTGGTTAATTATATATGAGTAAAATGTCACGTCACTCTCTACCTATCTATATGAATTTTTCCACTAATTCTGTTGAAAGAGGAAAGAAATGCAAAAAAAAAACTATTAATTTTACGGAATTAAAACATAGTTTCACATTAATCATAAAAATCACAAGAGTGAGCTACATGATCTTTATAGGAAAATTTGATTTAATAAGATCAAATAATTTACATTAATAAAATTCATGGTGAAGCTCCGTTGAGATATTATTAAAAATTAATATATAAAATTACGAAATAAAGACTTTTTTAATTATTTTTCACTGAGAGTAATTAATATTATAATTACAAAGAAATAAACGTTATCGCAGTCAAAACATAAATTTATTGTGCTGACGTTTCAATCTCCTTATGTGTGATCATTTTCAAGACATGGTTGTTTATAAATTTATTGTACATAGTTACCATCACCAAGACAATTTTTTTATAAATATATGTATACAAATTTAAACGAATAAATTTAAATGAATAAATTTGTATACATATATTTATAAAAAAATTGTCTTGATGATGGTAACTATGTACAATAAATTTATAAACAACCATGTCTTGAAAATGATCTCACATAAGGAGATTGAAACGTCGGCACAATAAATTTGTTTTGTCTGAGATAACGTTTATTTCTTTGTAATTATAAAATTACGAAATATTTACCACTGATGATGGGACTAGTCCCGAAAGCGTTACAGATAAATAACTAATAAAGTTGAGGAGACGGACCTTTTAGGTAAATATTTCATAATTTAACATATTAAGATCAAATGAGTCTCGTAGACTGCGATGGGTAAGATAAATTACACAAATGGGGAACGAAAGAGGGCATGGATGTTATTTGCAGGAAATCACGGAGAAAGGCCAATAATGAGGTGGGAGAATAACATTAACAATGATTTTATGGGGGTAAATTATACAGGGGATGTTTGGAAAACATCAGGATACGGATGTATGGAGAACATGTGTCCGCGCGGCCTTGGCCCTACCGGTTCAATAGTGCCAGGGAGTTAGTTATGAATCATAAAATATATTTTATTAAATTACTGTGCCATTCCATTAAGTAATGTTAGTTAATTATACGAATATATAAACTAATTTTTTTAACGGGTTACAGTTTTCAGAATTACTTATAAAATTTCCTTCCAATATATTACTCTTCCCTCTACCTATTTTTCAAAGACTTCAGTAAGATTCTGACATTGGCACAGGTTGTTTCAGAAAGCACGAAAAAGACCCAATATTATAATGAAATTATATATTTAAAATATTACAAATCATTTACAGTATTTATAAAGGATATAATTTAAAAAAATAATGTTAGTTGTACTGAGTATCAGTACTATATTTCAGTCTAAATATGTATTTAAATTAATATTTATATATAACTTATTTGATTGGCTGACAGGAATGAAGATATTATGGATTCAAGTTTGTCAGTTTAAATAAAACATTCCAACATATGAATAAAGAAAATTCAATTATAGACTTTATAAAATACAGACAATTGAAATGGCATGGACATATAAAACGAATGGATGATGAAAGTTTTGCCAAGAAGAGTTATGGATTGGATTCCAGAGGGAAAAAGAGGTAGAAGTGGAAAAAAAAACAAAAACAAAAAGGGAAAAAACACACTTAGGTAATAATAATAATATAATAATAATAATACTTTATTTATTCTGGCAGAGTTAAGGCCATAAGGCCCTCTCTTCCACTCAACCAGCACAAATACAAATAAATATTCGACAAATATAGATATACACTGTACTAATTATAAACAGTTAAAGATACAATAAATGTAGCAATGTAAATGTCATGTACAAACAACATTTCATAGGGTAATAACAATAATGATACGATAATAATAATAATAATAATAATAGTAATAATAATAATAATAATAATATAAATATGATACATTATACGGGAAACACCAATTAATATATAGGATATATATATATATATATATATATATATTATCTTACACTGGATAATAATGAAGTCGAGTTTAGAGCAAATATAAATTTAGATTTCTTTTAAAAGATGTCAATGTCCGGCAGCCCCTTATTTCTTGTGGTAGGGAATTCCAGTTGCGAGAAGTGGAGATGGTATATGACATGGAGTGATGTGATGTCCTATGTTGCGGTATATTAAGTAAGAGACTATGTTGTGATCTTGTGTTTAAGTTATGGTTTGAGGATAGATACTGGAAACGGGATGATAAATAATTGGGAATCGAGGTATGTAGGATCTTAAATAGGAGAATTAGACAGTGCGATTTTCTTCTCTCTTTTAGATGTAGCCATGACAATTCGTGGAATAATGGAGAAATGTGATCGTATTTTCGAACATTAAATATGAATCTGATACACTTATTATGGACACGCTGCAGTTTGTCCGACAACCCGTCACTTATGTCAGTTAGTAGAACGTCACAGTAGTCAAAATGCGGCATCACTAAAGTTTGGATTAAAATTCTTTTAAGAGTTGTAGGAAGAAAATGTTTAAGTCGCTTTAGGGAATGCATTATGGAGAAGATCCTTTTAGATGTTTGTTTTACTTGCTCATGCCATTTTAAATTAGAATCTAAGTAAAATCCCAAGTTTTTAACGACGTCGGTATAAGGAATTTGTTCATTATCTAATATGACAGCCGGCATATTGCCATTGTTTATGAGGTGTAATAGCCTTGGATGTCCGATAATTATTGCTTGCGTTTTGTTTACATTTAGTTTCAGCCCATATTGTCTGGACCATAAAGATATATGCCTGAGGTCAGTGTTTACTTTGTCAATATATTCATTAATTTCGTCAGGCCTAAAGTGTGTGTAAATCTGTAGGTCGTCGGCGTAAAGATGATGCTTGCAGTTTTGTAGTTTCTTGGTCACGTCATTAATATAAATCGAGAAGAGAAGAGGAGCGAGGACGCCGCCTTGAGGTACCCCTTTCCTCACCAAGCGCCAGGAAGAAATGCGATTATTAACAGAAACTGATTGCTGACGATTAGTGAGGTAGAGATGCAAACCAATCAAGGCAGTTTTCCGACAGATGTAGTGTCTTTAGTCCTCGCTAGCATTAAGTCTATATCTACTGTGTCAAAGGCTTTGCTGTAGTCGAGTAGGACTATTGCGGTGAGTTTGCTTTTGTCCATTGAGTCTCTTATGTCCTCTACAATGTCAAGTAGTGCAGTACTTGTGTGATGTCCTGTTCTAAAAACCAGACTGATGTTCATCAAGTAAGTCGTGTGTGGTGAGGTAGTCTGTTAACTGTGAGCGTATTATGTGTTCCAGTGCTTTAGATAAACAGGGAAGAATACTAATTGGTCTATAATCATCGAGTGTTGTGGGAGTGTTTGATTTCGGTGTGTAGGACGAACTAGAGCCATTTTCCAGAGTCTGGGATAGGTCCCGGTCATTATAGAGGCATTTAAAATGTGGGTTATTGTTGGGAGAATAATGTCTATTATTTTTTGCAGGAGAGTTATTGTTATATTGTCTATTCCTTGTGCTTTAGATTTAATACGTAATACTGCTCTTTTGGCGTCATTAGGTGAGATATAGGAAAAAAAGTATTTGTCTCGGGTAGGTTGGGAATATGACATTAGTTCATCTATTGTCTGTTGTTTTTGTTGTGAGGTGTTGTCAGAAGGGAGGCGGGTAAAATGGTCATTCAACTCATCTAGTGGTAGGTCAGCTGTTTCTACCTGTAGTTTATTTTGACAGAGGCCTATTGATTTTAAATTTTTTCACATGTCAGCTGAGTTGGATATAGATTGTGTAATAATAGTATGGTATGGGCATATCTTAGTTTTGCATTCCTTACAGTCTGGTTGACTTTATTCCTCAGATGTTTGTATGTCTGTAAGTCTGTCAGTTCTTTGTTCCTCCTGTATTTCCTAAATGCTGCGTCTCTCTCTGTCATAAGCAAGCGGATATTATCAGACATCCAGGGTGCAGGTGGTCTGTTTATACGTCTAGCCTTGATAGGTGCGTGTTTGTCATACAATGTAAAATCATGTCATTAAAATTTTTCAACTTTCTCGTCTACAGTCCTAAGTGTCCATATGTTGTTCCAAGGTAGTTTTGCAGCGTCATCAATTAATTGCGCATAATTTATATGTTTCAAGTCTCTCGTATGTTACAAGTCTAGGTCTACGTTTAGAGCAAAGGAGTGAATATTCAATGTATATTAAGTCATGTGCAGAGATGCCTGGAGCTTCTATCTGTCCACTAGTTATAACTTTTTGAGGATTATTTGTTATAATTAAGTCTAGTAGTGTGTCAGAATACCTAGTATGATGGGTTGGTTTTGAAGGCAGTATTGTCATATTGCATGACTGGAACATTGTCTGTAATAGTATAGTGTTGTAAGAATTTGTGGCTAATAGATTAGTATTGAAGTCTCCTAGTACAATTACATGTTCATAAGATGGTATCAGATTTTGGAGTACTGTTTCAATGTCATGTAGGTGACCGACATTTGGGGGCTTATAAACTACTCCTAATAAACATTTCTGCATTTTCGCTCTAATTTCTATAAATAGGTATTCGGGTCGAGACGAGTATTCACTAGGCGAATGGGATACAATTTTTGGTTGTAGATCGGAACGTATATACATCGCCACGCCGCCTCCATTTTTCCCGACTCTGTCATTCCTAATCAAGGTGTAATTTTGCATGTTTACAAGAGAAAAAGGAAGGGTATTTTTCAGCCATGTTTCAGAAATAGGTATTGGGCATAAAAAAAAACGATGAATGATAAAGGCCAGCAAACGACATCCTAGAAGACCCAGAGCTTTTCACAGAAGTTGAGGTGATATCAGCCATAAAGGCATCGAAGAATAACAAGGCATGCGGCCCCGATCTTATATTCAATGAGCACCTGAAATACTCCATCGAAAAATTAGGAAAATGCATAACGACTCTATTCAACGCTTGCCTACGCCAGGGCACTATACCAGAATCGTGGAGAAAGGCGACAGTAAAAATGCTGTAACAAAGGGAAGGGAGACAGCGGCGACCCGAACTCGTATAGAGGAATTTGCCCTGGAGTCAGTAGTACTAAAGCTACTCAACAGACTACTATGTGACCGCATCACAAAGGCAGTAGAATCGCAAATACCAGAAGAACAACTCGGCTTCCGGAAGGGAAGATCAGCTATACAGGCGATCGGTTGCTTGCAAAGAGATATAGAGGAAGCCCTGATGAGACCGGGTGGAAAATTGTATGCCGCCTTCCTGGATTATTCTAAGGCATTCGACAATGTAAACAGACAGACCTTAATCGACAAATTAGAAGACATGCTAGGAGAAAACAACCACGAATTGAAACTCGTCAGAAATCTACTAAGCAACAACTGCATCGAAATATCGGATAATATCACCAACTCCAAAGAAATACAACAGACGAACGGCGTCCTACAAGGGGACTCACTCAGCCCATTATTGTTCACCCTGGCCACAGCTGACGTCACAAGAACAATCCCAACAAACGTAAATATCTACATCTATGCAGACGACATGGCTCTGTCATCCACAAGTCTTGGGGACTTACAGAAAGCCTTCAACGGTGTAGCGGACTGGGCAGAAAGAAATGACCTAACCCTCAATGAATCAAAGACAGTTACAATGACCTTCAGAAAAGGAGGTAAAGAGGCACACCTAACATACAAAGGGAAAACTTGACATCAGTAAAACAGTTCAAATACCTTGGAGTAACGATGCAGACGACAGGGACAACGTTCACAGCACATATTAAAGACAGACAGAATGCTGCAGTAAGAGCAATGAGCGACATTAGGCACCTCCGGGAGATGTCACTACAGACAGCATTGAAACTCTTTCAGCTGAAAATAGTCCCGGTAGCAACTTATGGACTATAAAATATATGGACGCACCTAAGTTACCAGAATCTAGTAGACCTAGAAAAAATTAAGAGCACGTACCTGAAACGAGCTCTGGGCCTATCGAAGTTCACACCCTCACGCCTAGCGTATGTACTGACAGGAGAGTTACCATTGGTGGAGGACTTGAGACAACAGCTTCTACTGCAATCCACCCCAACTATGAGAAACTACTGAAAGACATGCAAAGGAAGCGCAGAGAGATATGGGATGACTTCTTTTGCACGGACGCGATGGTACCCAAAGACTGGATGGAACCCCTGTATGACCTTTGACACGCTGTGACAAGACTAGCGACGCACGGTTTCCACTTCAAAGTGTGTAAGACCAAGACATATCACCAACCGACGAACGAGTGTAAGTGCGAGTGGTGCGGGAAAAAGTGTGACAGATACCACGCCATATGGTGCGAGAACAGACAATCATCCCTGACCCAACTGAGTGACAAGTGAGCAAGATAAACTATTTACTAATCATGCATATTTTGTGCTTTACACTTATTAATTAATAAAGGATTACAACGGGACTGAGAATGTAGAGATATTTTGGGGGAAATGGATAAGAGTGTAGAATATTTGTCATAGAAAAATGTGACAACACATTGTAAAAGTGTTCAAGAATGAATGAATAGGCAATAATAATAATAATAATAAATAATAATAATAATAATAATAATAATAATAATAATAATAATAATAATAATAATAATAACATTATATTATATTATTATTATTATTATTATTATTATATTTTTTCAATGTTTACACATTTTTCTGTGCCTAAATTTGTATAATAATAATAATGTTATATTATTATTATTGCTATTACATTATTTATTACTATTATTATTATTATTATTATTAATTATTATTATTATTAATTATAATTATTATTATTATTATTATTATTATTATTATTATTATTATTATTATTATTATTATTATTATTATTATTACACTTTGATACTGTATGGGAAATAATATTTTATATTATGAAAGTATATCGAAGGAAAACATAGATCTGTAGAAAAAATAATGGAAGTGAGATAAATAACATCGAATAGAACAGTATAAAATTAAATTACATTGCATTTCGGATAGGTAGAGAGATATATCTAAAATTGTTAGTCCTGTAATTCTAATTCTGCCAAGCTTGGACAATGGACCTGCTACACTGCCGCGCCGGTCCTGCTAACTATATAAACGTATCAACACTAAAAAATATAAATAAACTGTATGGCGCGACACGCCTAGAAGGCACTTGGCTTATCAATCGGCTGCTAGACTCAGACCCATGTGTGGTGTACGATCATTCGGCCACCTTAGAAGTCACATGTGATCGGAATGTCGGGTATCCCAGCCGTTTTGAGTGATTTCATCAATCTGGAATCTTTACTTATCCTAGCGACCCAAACACATTACGATACTGGTGGTCACAAGTAACATAGGCTACACAGGACCAAATTCCATTAGAAAAAATATTCTCCAAGCGAATTCGAACTCTACTTCTGTGCCAAGGGAGTAACCGTTCGGACATGCTAACCAACTAATGAATCCTTTGGTTTTTATAGAACACCCACGTGAATTCAGTTCATTTCACCATTATATATTTATCTAACATCCATCCAAATACGTTTTTCTCCTACCTACGCCTTGGCCTTCCTAATATATATTTATATATATATATAAATTTATATATATATATATATATATATATATATATATATAAATTTAAAAGTATTTGTACCATCAGCCGTTCGAATAACATTATATTCTCATATCAATATCCAGACTTTGATAACCCTGACAATGACTGGACAACTTTAGCTATAAATTGACGATTTATTGGAACAGAAGTTTCTTCCATTCTCATTCTTCATGGAACCGAATATTCGCACTCGGATCGTATTTACGAATATTTTTTTTTTTTGGATATCTACTTACTTTAAATAAGATACAGTACTACGTTTCACACCCACAACATATTAGAGTCAAGATTATTGTTTTGTACATTTTAATATTTGTATTCTTATACAAAAGACAAAGAAAAACATTAGATACTAACTAATATCCGGCGTGTGCTGCTACGCCTAAATAAATGATAATGTGTTTTTACGTTTAGTTGAATAAGTAAAAGGAAAAATAATTATAAATGTATATACTTATTATTTTTAGATACCCTGAACTGATTACCCGGCATTGCCCGGGAATCTACGTATCCCGATGTATTTGGCATAAATGAGCTGAAAGATAAAATTCGTTATTTCGAGATATCCGTGCTGCTGCTCTCCTTGCCTGCGAATCTAATTATCCCGATCTTCATGGCATCAATGAAAGACAAAAATGGTTATCCATAAAAGATAAACATATGCTGTCGCGGGATTTTTTGTAGAGTGTTTTTTTTTAGATATTCAATTCTGTGTATATTAATTTGGTGTGTTTGTTATGTTTCTGGCAGCGTAAGCCATTTAAGCGTATAAAAAGCCACTTTTATTTTACTTTTTTTCAGTAGACAGGGTGATTTTTAAGGGTGAAGGGCTTGAGCATTAAAACTCTCTTATAGCCTGTAATTTTCCCAGGAAAAGCCTGAATATTTTGCAAAAAAAGCCCCATCATAATCGGATGAACGGTACGGCAGTGTACGCTTGTCCGGGAATCTACTTATCCCGATCTTCTTGGCATCAATGAAAGACAAAAATGGTTATTGTAAGTTATCCGTAAAAGATAAACATATGCTGTCGGGGACTTTTTTGTAGAGTTTTTTGAGATATTCAATTCTGTATAAATTAATTTTGTGTATTTGTTATGGTTTAGGCACCGTAAGCAATTTAAGCGTCAAAAATTATTTTTTTCACGTTTTTCACTACTAAGGGTGATTTTTAAGGGTGTAGGTGTTGAGTATCACAACTCTATTATAGTCTACGTTCATCCCGAGAATCTCCTGAACATTTTGCAAAAAGCTCCATCACAATCGGATCAACGGTATGGCCGCGCATAAAGTACGAACAAACAAACAAACATTCATTTTTATATATTACATTAAAGTAAATAGTAACTCATATTTCCTGCTTCAGGGGGGTATTTAATTTCTTTATGTGTATGATTTTAATTAATTAGCAATGCTCCTAGATATTTTAATGTTTTCACTTATCAGCGAATTCCGAAGCATTGAAATTATTGAGGTTGTTCCCATGAAAATATTTTGGATTTTGTTTTTTACATATTTACACCGATCCTATCTAGTAGACACTGAATATACCATGGCATATATATATATATATATATATATATGTATGTGTGTGTGTGTGTGTTTTTGTGTGTGTGTGTGTGTGTATCCGTTAACGCTCTAACGACTGTAATGTTTGTCTCATCTAAACCATGAAATACAGTAGTTAATTTAAAAAAATAAGGTCGAGTTCGTTAACAAACGAAAATTTAAAAATCGCTCTAGCAGTCGCAATTTTCAATGTTTCACAACGAAATTCAGAATGTGCTATTGAAATAATCTAGGGAAGGTATACTAAAAAAATCAGCGAAATCCGACCATTAAAAATTATGGTTTGCCTGAAACTCGAATTTAAAAACTGACCCTAGCAACCACCATGTTTGGTCCTTCGCAATTTACACCATACAGTTTAATAAACCCTTAAATTGGCAATGTATCCTATAAAATATATTAGTATAATTTATTTAATATTTTTAATAAAGCAATGGAAAAATGAATCGGTATATATTTTTTAATTAAGTTCAAATTATACAACAGTATGTAAATATGATGATCTTGTAGAAGAATTCCGGGCTGTTGGCCGTGGTCTTGAGGCTTGTAGTTCCCGACGTTTCGCCAGAGACTGCGTCCGGCATCCTCAAGGGTTGTTTTGAGACTGGCAATTTTGTCGACTACCTGCCCTATTTATACATTTATCTGCGACGTGTTCTCTGCGCGCAGAGTCGACAAAATTGCCAGTCTCAAGACAACCCTTGAGGATGCCGGACGCAGTCTCTGGCGAATCTTCGGGGAACTACAAGCCTCAAGACCACGGCCAACAGCCCGGAAATCTTCTACAAGATCATCATAACAACTCTGGCCGTGAAAGCCTAAGTAAGTATAGTATGCAAATAGGTAAAAACAGTTATGCATTCTTTCTGTAGTCCAACACTTAAATAAGCTGACATCAGAAACTGAGTCTCTGTAATTTAAGAAAATAAGTGCATATTCCGTAAACCAGCAAAATGGGACCATAAATTCGACTTTTTGAGAAATTCGCTTATTTTACGGGAGTTCCTACAAGACGGACTTTTCATAGGAATTACTGTATACAGTTAAGACCTACTCCTTTAATCTTTTATATAGGCTATTTCTATAAGAGAAAAAGTCAATGTACTTTCTTCTTCTTTGAGTTGTACAAATCATATAACGAAATAAGAAAATTTGATAAAAACAGACTCAATAAAGTAATAATATTAGACAATGAAAAATGGTGTAGACATCTTGTTGAATAATAATGATGCAATACTTTGAGTATAATAATATAGTGTAATAGTTTAAGATAATAAAAGTTCATTCAGAAGTCTGTGTTCAATTTGGCAGTAGTAAGAGGACCAGTGTTAGTGTTTTAGAAAGTGAATGGTGCCAGTTCACAGCCGTATAAGGAAAATCCGCTACTGCGGGGCAGGGCTCACAACTTACGTATTTTTACTATCGAGGTTAAAGTTCGCTAAATTCTTTCCCATAGGCATCAAAATTTCATCACTGTCTTACTCATAACCACCAGTAAGTTGCCTCCTGGTTTACAACTCTTGCTACTCGAGCTGCAATATAACGTTCAGGTTATTATACTGAAAACAAAGCAAATCCGTAAAACGAACGGCAGATAGTGGAAAAATAGTTTCCCTCTTAATAACTAATAAATTCAATCGTTATAATAAATCCTTATCTTATTTACAGTTCTACACTATTTTGTAAGAAAATAGTTTACTGTATTTTACATCTTATTTATAGACGCTTTACATCAAGGACATATATTTTGGTAAAATCTTCAGTCTGTGCGGTTCAAATGTGTATATGCAAAGAGTTATTAAAAATACAATTATTATATGGATTGGATTATTAGGAAGGCCAGATGGTGTTTGGGGATCATTTGGATGCTATATATTCCTGTAATTTGTCTTACAGGTAAGAAAAACCCCGAAAAACCTCATCCAAGAAAATTGTCTCGTCAGTGGAGAACCCGACATCGCTTCGTCTGATATAACGACGTTATTAGTTTGTCGCACATTTGGGCTCAATCCACTATATTGTATATATGAAAATTAGAAAATTTTAAGTAATCTATTGTATACTGTGTTAATGTGTTGTATCATAAATGTTATAATTCAAAGAATCTATAACAGGCCTACTAATGTTATAGACAATTATATGTTAATATTTATTTACAAAAAAATAGGCAAAGATAAACAACCATAGCAACAACATACCATTCAGATCAAACAAAATACTAATGGGAGAACATGTATAGTATGCCAAAGAGGAATAAATCTATGTCAGATTTGTTAAAGCAGGTTTCGCATTTTATGTAAAAACTATTGTTATGGAGATTTAACTGAAAAATGGATAAAACTAACTAACCTGCCGTGCTACAAATGACAATCACGTTAAATGTACTGAAATTGCAACTCTTTAGACATAATAAAAAATATCAACGATTTCGATGAAACAGTTTTTCACTTCAGCTGTTGCCTTTTATTTGGATGATATTTCAAGAGGGACAAGAAAGTATTTTTTCTATGTTTTGTATAATTAAAAAAATGATTAAAACTAAATAATAACGCTGTTAATTTTTCCAATATTATTTTATTTTAAAATTTTATGATACTTAGTTTTAGTCCAAAATAAAAGAAGGGATTTTAACGGTAAACTAGCACACACACACACACACACACACATATATATATATATATATATATATATATATATATATATATATATACATAGCGAATTGCGTAAATAAATAAAGTACAATAAAATCGTAATGAGATTTAAATCAATATGCATTATATAGATATAACTCTTTGAAAAAGACGGAACAAAAAGAGTGAATAAAAATAGTTGTCTGGATAATGTGTAACTATCAGACCTTGTTGAAGAATAATCTAATATATAAAAATGAATGTTTGTTTGTTCGTATTTTATGCGCGGCCATACCGCTGATCCGATTGTGATGGATCTTTTTGCAAAATGTTCAGGAGATTCTCGGGATGAACATAGGCTATAAGAGAGTTGTGATACTCAACTCCTACACCATTAAAAATCGCCCTTTGTAGTGGAAAATGTGAAAAAAAAGTAGCTTTTTGGACGCTTAAATGGCTTACGCTGCCTAAACCATAACAAATATACTAAATTAATGTAAACAGAATTGAATATCTGAAAACGCTGTACAAAAACGTCGGCGACAGCACATGTTCATCTCTTACGGATAACTCACAATAACCATTTTTGTCTTTCATTGATGCCAAGAAGATCGAGACAAGTACGAAGATTCCTGTGTAAGCATAGCAGCACATGCCGGGTATACTTTTACGGACAATTCCCAGTAACGAATTTTGTCTTTTAGCTCATTTATGCCAAGAAGATCGATATAAGTAGATTCCCGGGCAACACCGGGTAATCAGTACGGGGAATCTTAAAAGAATTACGATATACATTTATAATTATTTTTCCTTTTTCTTATTCAATTAAACATAAAAACACAGTAATTTTCATTTATTTAGACGTAGCAGCGCACGCCGGGTAATAGCTAGTCAAAAATAAAAAAATAAAAAAGAATTGAAATTAGAAAATATAAAATATTCAAAAACAAATACTAAGAAAAAATATAGATCATGACAAAAAATAAGTTATTTAGCTAGCCATATAGGCTACTTGTAGTTCCCATTATAAGAAGATGAGTAAGAATAAGATAATTGTACAATAATAATAATAATAATAATAATAATAATAATAATAATAATTCAATTAAAAATATCTTTACCAAAAATGCTAGAATTATTCTTAAATAGAAAAAAACTAATTAAATCGTTGTGTACGTTAATAATTACATTTAAAACAGAGTAAATGGATTATAAAATACAAAGCTATAAAAATAGAAATATTAGATATAAATTTTATTTCAGATGTAAAGTCACGGGATCATAATACAGCTCCGTCCCTTCAAAGGGCTACTGCTAATCAAAGCAAGACTTTCGCGCGTCGACTAGAGCTGAGGACGTGACTGGAAGGCCACTCAGCTGTGTTATGATCTGGTGACTGCATCTGGACTAGAGTTTACAATGATTTTTAATTATGTCTTCCTAATTAAAATGAATTTAAAGATTATAACAATATGATTTTATTTTTATATTACGAGGAATACTTATTTTATACTAGCTAATACTCGGCGTGCGCTGCTACGCCTAAATAAATGAAAATTAATGTGTTTTATGTTTAGTTAAATAAGTAAGGGGAAAAATGTATAACGTAATTATTTTTATATACTCCGTGCTGTTTACCTGGCGTTGTCCGGAAATCTACTTATCTCGATGTTCTTGGCATAAATGAGCTAAGAGACAAAATTCGTTATTGTGAGTTATCCGTAAAAGAATACCCCGCCATGTGTTGCTATGCTTACACCGAAATCTACGTACTTGTCTCGATCTTCTTGGCATCAATAAAAGACAGAAATGGTTATTATGAGTTATTCGTAAGAGATAAACATATGCCGTCGCGGACTTTTTTGTAGAGCTTTTTGGGATATTCAATTCTGTGTACATTCATTTTATGTATTTGTTATGGTTTAGGCAGCGTAAGCAATTTAAGCGTTCAAAGAGCTACTTTTTTTCACGTATTCCACTACAAAGGGCGATTTATAAGGGTATAGGAGTTGAGTATCACAACTCTCTTATAGCCTATGTTCATCCCGGGAATCTCCTGAACATTTTGCAAAAATATCTATCACAATCTGATCAACGGTATGGCCGCGCATAAATTACGAACAAACAAACAAACATTCATTTTTATACGAGTATATTAGATGAATGTATTACAACTGAGAAATTGGTAGACTCAAATTAACATTTAATGCATCTTCAGAAAATGAAGTTAAAGAGATGTGCATCAATCATTTTGTAAAGAGATTGGATTCTACCAACTATTTTAGAAGCATTTAGCTTATTTTCTTTTTATTTGTTTTTTTAAGAGATTAATCCCAACTTTGTTTTAACTGACAATGCATTTACGGGCTCGCTGAACTCAAAATTAAAGTATTAACTATTTCGAGTAATTTCACAAATACACATGTGTGCATGTGAAATGACTACTAAATGATTTAGCATAAGTAGAATTTCACTTAATTAAAATATGTGGCACAAAATTTAGAAAAAATATACTCCATTAAATATTTCTCCCCTCACTTTTACCTCGCCTATCACTAATAGTTTCTTAAACACGCTTATTTGATACACCTATATGTTATAGTTTATTTTTTGTACATTCACTCTGCCTTGAAACGCGTTTAAAATTACGCAGATAAACAAAACGAGTGTGTAAGAAAAAACCGCCACAACATTAAGCGAAATTCTATATTCTGCTCCCTGATGCGTAACGGCGTACAAAAAAGTAGTTCCCACTTCATTTGGAGTTATTATGATCATAGGAAAACCGCTATTCACTGGCAAGACAACCTGTTGAATTGTTATTACTCCATCTTCTCTGCAATCCTCTTTTGATCAAAGCAGCATTTGTTATAACTCCTTTCTCACACACACTCTCTCTTTCTCTCATTCACTTCCTTGTTTTTTTTAGAAAAACCTACTTCCATTTATGTTTATTTACATATGCATGTAACATAGGGTAGTTAATAGATTAGATAATTACATAAAATGCATACAGTGTAATTATATACCTACATAAAATGTGTAATAATTTACTCCAAATTAAAGTAATCAAAGCGATAAAGTAGGGAATACAACGATTTAAATTAAAATAAAATTACTAAGGTAAAAATATATTTCACTGTTTGATAGAGAAAAATTAATTTTCCGACAAATAATTACATAAGCTTCACTTAAGAGTATTAGATGGTGATAGTGGATTATCATAAAATGTGTAATAGTTTCGTAAATCAATAACTAAATTAAGTAAAATTAATATTAACATTGATGTATTTTACAAGCACTGAAAAATGATTTCCATAATCTTGGAATATCCAAAATCTTGTACGAACTTTCTTTTTTAATCTTGATGAATAATAGTATCTTATATGGTTTTAATGTAACTACTTAAGTATTGTATAAAGGGAATCCCATTTTCTCTTCTGGGACTCCTCAAACTCTAACAAAAACATAATATCAAACTATTATGTCTTAAAATTAAATTATTTTAACGGAAAAAAACGGTTAGACGTCTGAATAGCATCTTGGGGATAACGGATTTGATCGTCGGTTATATCGTAATTGATTTTCAGATAAGAGTTTGGAATGTAGTCAAATACACCCCATGAGAACAACTGAGTAGCTACTTCATATAAGAAGTAGCGAAATATGATTACGAAAACTCAAACTAAGGTTGAAAGACTGCGTTACGCTGACCTGTACTTTCATCTGCTATCCAGTGACATGAAACACATCAATCGGCCATAGATCTTCGGATCTGTCGTGCCTCCGGTTTTGTTTATTCGTTCATATATTTAATGTTTTATTTATTTTATTAAATGAACACTACTTCGTAAAATTCAACCTAAATAATACAAGTAGACTACATTATATCACAGAATGACTCTTGGACTTGATATAGTTTTCAGTCCTTTAAGAACATCCAGTTTTGTGTAATACTCATTCTTTTCATTGGCATCTCTCTACGGCATATTCAGAAACACTACAGTTATTGGATACTAGTGCGTCGCCACGGTACAGTGGCGACCCGGGTTAGATTTCCGGTGGGGTAGGGGATTTTCAATCTCCACGTTGGGTCTGGGTGTGTGTCATGTCTTTCTATTTGTAGCTGTGGCTGTGAGTAAGGTAAAAGGTTAACACATGTAAAACAAAAAGAAAAAACTGAGTAAATTAAAGAAATAAAAAACATTATAGAATTATAAACACAAAAAATAAAGGGTTCTTTATACAGATACTCTGTACCTATTTATCATCTAGTCATGCTAGTCTACGCTATTTAATTCAGCACAAGCTATGAATGAAGTAAGACCTTAATTAGAAAAGGGAAAAGTCCAATAAAAATTCCATCATACAGCGAATATTAAATATATTTATTCTTTACTTTTATATAACATTTGTATGATTTTGTCTCAGTTTTCATCAAGATCTTAATGTAAATACAATCCAGCAACTTGATTGGATAGTATTAATCTATAAAGGGCGAAATATGATCGGCGTGTTTCGGAACTACGACTAGTGGCATCAAGTCTACAATAGACCTAGTGAAGTCGTGTACATGGTGGCGTTCAGTTCAACTATAATGTCCCGAATCAAGAGGAAGTACTGCATAGTCAAGCTAGGCAGCTTATATACAACGTGAATTGTCCTAGTAAAGGCAAGGAAAACACGCGCGGCTGCCCCGACTGGGATCCAAGTTCGAATCATGGCGGTTCCAGAGACCTATTGGTGGTGGGCCATACCGAGAGATATATATTTTTTTTCTCGGTGTTCTCCCATTTCCAGAATTGCATCCCACCAACACTATCCATTCTCCCGTCCCTCCCCTTCAAGTAATTTCATATCTCATTCATTTCATATCATCCTTCACCTAACTTCATGTTAGGAAAAACAGTTTGGTTGGCACCCAGAAGTTTTGAAAATATGTAATAGCGGGGATCTAATAGGGATCCACCAAGGTGCTGGCTCATGACTCCGAGTCATGAACAATGAAAAAGGGCAGAAGGGTCCAACGGGAGGTGTGTAGTCCCTCCTTGTGGCCAAGGATCTTGAGAGAGGATCCTGGTGTGTCGGAAACGGAAGACGATCTACAACTCACATAACCAGAGATATTGGGTTCAAATCACGATTCAGACATATATTTTTCTCTACAAATTTAATTTCACATAACACCGTAGAGTAAGCTTCATTCCATTTATCTATAATATACTCGGAGAGCGCAACAGATATTTCAGGTCGCGGTGCTCAGGGTAGTCCATCCGCCCAGTCCAATAAAGAACTAAGAATTAATTGTCTGCCTTGCACTGACTTCCTTTCCTCTTCAAGGTCAAACACACCTTTGAAATCGGTTAACGTCATATCTTATCCTTTCTTGAGTTTAATAGCCCACTTTTACTAAGAGTGCGTAAGAGGATGATTAGTAAAAATGATAATGTCAGCCACTTTCATAGTTTAGAAAACACTACTAGTGATATTTCTGCAAAGGAAGAGTCTACATAGCGCTACTTAGTAGTGTTACGAAATCACTGGCAACTTCAAATCACGTGATAACTTACCGCCACAATCGGCTCATTTTAAACAATATTAGAAAATTATAGAGAATTGGGATACTTCATATTACATGTATTTTACAAACTACAGTTGCTACCATTAATATTCAGCTTGACCTAATTTACTTAATTGTTCTTTACCTAACAAAACTTTTTACCTTGATTTGTCTCAAGGACTAGTGGTCACAGTTTTGACTACAGTTCTTGAGATCATGGCTTCGATTCCCGGTCCTACCAAAGGAAATTTTCCTTAATGGGAATGATTCCTGTGGTTGCCCATGGTCTGGAATTTAGATTAAGAATTCTTCTGACTCTTAATTATCATTTATCGCCCATCATATCATCGCAGTAATGTAACTCCGCCTTCCAGGTGCCTCAACCTAAGAAATAGATTACAATTTCGTCAATGTCAGGGGAGAAAGCCATAAATGTCATAAAAGAAAATCTGGTGGCATTGGACAAATAAACTTTTTATCTTGCAAAAAATCCATATTTTACAGAATTTTGTTTGAATTTTTAATACTTAAACTTATTGATATATGTATATTATTTAAGATATAAGAACAGAGTTAAATGTATATCCATTAAATGATAAAATCAAAGAATACAAAGAAAAATGGTTTAGACATGTTGAAAGAATGAACGTAACAAGATTACCAAAAGCAGAATCTAACTACAAGCCAAGAGGTTCAAGGAATGTAGGAAGGCCAGTTAAAAGATGGACAGAACAACTGTAAAGCGGAACAGGCATTTTGCCTAACCCGGAAGAGAAGAAGAAGAAGAAGATATTAGTTAAATGCATTTGTTTAAATTGCTCTCTTACTTTAATATATGCATGTTATATATTGACACAACAAGAACAGTTAAGTCTCATGGACTCCGATGGGTAAAACATGTAACACGAATGGGGAATGGAACAGATGGAAGTAAATTTCTTGTATAAATACCGGAGAAAAAGAGCCCTGTAAGTAGACCAAGAATGACATGGGAGAATAATATTCACCACGATTTGATGCAGGTATCTTATACAGGCAATGTTTGGAAAAAAAAATCAGCTCACGATAAGGACATATGGAGAACTTATCTCCCCGCGGTCACGAATCTCCGGATTGTGTCACTAAGTTAGTTACTTAAGTTGTATTATTTCGCTGTTATATTTAAAAAATCCCCAAAATCCATTCACTCTTGCTAGCTTGAAACGCGAACCTCGGAACCAGAGGTGAGCATGATAATACTAGTCTTCCGAGACCGACTCCTAACACTGTAAACGACCTTGTGTTTCACCATATAATTATATGCGAAGTCCTCTTTTATCGAAATAATGCCCTACATTTAAAAGTACTAAATTGTAATGTTAATTATAGTGTTCAGCCACCGAGCTGTAATCGAAGCTATCTCTTTCAAGTGAACATCAGAAAGTTTTTTTCTAAAGCTTCTGAAATGCAGATAAGGCAGTGGGGGTAACATGCTCTATCAGTGACTATTTAACTCATGCCCCAAATGGGAGTCAATGACCAATCACGTTTCAATGATTTCTGTATTACAACCAATCAGAGACGTGTTTCACGAAATAATTATCAACGTTAGGATTATCATATATTAAGCAAAGCTCCTCCTTTTTAATATTCTGAACAGGTCTGACCGTTATTTTGCAGTGACTGAGCCTATAACAAATACGGCTACCAGATTGTATATAATAGTGCTTACATGTCAACATTTGTAGCAATTGATTATACCACCAAAAAAAGAACCACTGTTTGCACTTTCTTAATGTATACGACATCAAAAATGAATTATATACAGATTGATGTGTTTCATTTTTTCTCCACTAGAGAGCATTCTTACAATATTGCGTTCCTTTTGGCAATAAATAGTATGATCTGGTTGCAGTGATAAACAAAGAAGCAGTAGAAGCGTAGGCTACCTATCGTTTCTCATTAGTTTTCAAACATCACCGTTTACTTTAAATATAAAAATATTTTTAAATAACTGTAGTTAAATAATGATTTGTGAGTAAACAGCTTTATTTTATTCGTTAAATAGTCCTAACAAATGCCACTCTTGATTTCCAAATTCTCTAGATAAATTCACTCCTCACTTCGTGAGTCGTGAATTTATCGATAATTTGGAAATCACTCGTGGCATTACTTATGATAAACTAACGGGTTAAGAGCTGAGACCGAAGAGTAGGGGCGGTCCCACTCAACTTGTATATGAAGCTTGCAACGTATAATTACTTATTCCTCCCTCGCTCAGGGTGACGCCTTACAAACATTCTCTGATTTGCATAGATTCCTCAAGCCCTGACGAGATAATCACATCCACAGTCAATATTATGAAAAAAATTACGTTTCGAAACACTTGCTGGCTTCAAGCTATACACCATTCAACTTTCTAGTTACATTATTGCGGCTCCAATGTGGCACCGCCTTCCACATTAAAAACAATAATAGGCCTACTAACATTTAATGAGCTATGTATTTGATCAAATGTCATTCAACAACATTTACAGATGCTATCACATAACTGTTATAAGTAATATGTGTTTTAAAGATGGACGGCAACAGATTGTACAGTTTTACCAACTTTTAGCAAGTAGAATTGCAGGAGCTTCGGTATATTTTATTTTTATAAATTTTATTATATGATAAATAAATTAATGGAAGAATATAAAAAATGGAGACTGAATATAAATTTACAGAAAACAGAATATATATGTTTGGGAAAGGATGTGGATGACCTCATACTTGAAACAGGGAAAATAAAAAAAATGTGAATTTTTTAAATACCTTGGGTCAATAATTACAAGTTTAGGTACCTGCGAGATAGATGTAAGACTAAAATTGCAATGACAAAAAAAGCAACTAAGACATTACATGGAATAATTTGGAATAAAAATATCACAAAGGAAACTAAAATGAAAATTTATAAGAGCACAATACAGAATATTTTGTCATATGCAAGTGAAACTTGGTCTTTGACGGAATTACTAAAGAATAAAATTAGAACAGTTGAATTTGATTATTGTAGAAGAAGCCTCCAAAAAACAAGATAGGATAAAATAAGAAATGAATTCCTTTGGAGAGAAATGAATGTCACCACATCTGTTGTTAAGAGGATTGAAAATCAAACGCTTAAATTGTATGGCCATGTACAAAGAATGGAAAATGAAAGATGGCCAAAAAATATATACCAATGGTCACCCCCCTGGAAGAAATAAACGTGGCAGACCAAGATGGAAATGGAAAAGCTATGTCAGAACTACGAGTATAATGGATGGTAGGAATTTGGAAGAGGGAGATTGGAATGATAGAGATAAATGGAAACTGAAGACGGCAAACCTATAAGTGGGGGAAAGCCGAAGAAGAAGAAGAAGAAGAAGAAGAGATACATTTTATTTGGAATTTTTTACTGACAAGAAATTAAACTATTCTTCAAAGTAGAGACCATCAAATTATAGAGTCTTGAAAAATCTTCCAGTGAAGTTTATTATCCCATGAAGGTCCAATGTCTACATTTGTATATGAAGAATTAATTGAGATCTACTTCCAAGGCATCAATGTTTTCTATTTTTTCTACATGTCGCGCAAAAAAGAGGCCATGGATCAAAACAGATGGTAATCTCAAGATTGAAGATAAGGAATATAAGCTGGGTGTGATAGCAGTTCGATTCCTCCTAAATCCTAAATTTTTTTCATGATTCTTCGTACAGTATGGAGTCCGGACGGTTTGAACCTGCGACGCTCAAAATTTTATGCAATCGTTCCAGATGTAAAAAAAAAAGTATCTACATCGACTGCACATCCGTTTGGAACAAACTCCCTGTCCGTCGGGCCCCAGCTGTGCTCACAACAGCAACAGGGCCCGTCCCCGGGTGGCGGATAGGGGAACGGTCGGTGGACGTGAACATAGGATAGGGAGGACTAGAACTAGGACTTGGGAGTATGGTCATGACGACCGAGGTATCCCAAGGGGTGGACGGATGGGCCTAGATAGATAGATGTCAATCACACCTTCAAAATTCCACCAGACACACGACATTAGAATAAAAACAGACATTATTTATGAGACAACCTAATACTTTATTGTTTTATTTATTTGTATGTTTTCTACATACGAGTAGATTTAAAATAACAACAATATATAAATTAGTCGAAATATAAAATATTTTAAATGCTAAAAAAACGCATGAAGACAGAATGTATATGCACATACGTACAAAGCTGAATAAATAATAATGAAAAATCACATAAGCTATACATTATTAACTTTGCATGCAAAATTATCAAATTGTCAGAATATTTAAATTCTTGCAATTAGTAATTTAGTAGAAATATGAAATAAATTACACTTACAAATTATTGTGAATGATCAGCTATCTCAAAGCAGGAAATCCAAGGTCTTACCTGAAAAGATAAAAAAAAAAGCTAATATTAGTTGAATATAAATTAACTATCCATCTCCTTTATTGTGTGAAAAATGAGAAAGGTAGGCCTACACTGCTTTTTAATATTGCTAGAGGCATTTAAGAAGATCGGGAGTGTGTAAGAATGCAGAAAATGAGAGTTTTATTTGTAATAAGCAATTTTTAAGATGACTGATATACTCAGTTAAAAGGATATAACGCATCTTACGGGTACATGGGAACCTTGGATATTAGGTAGTCATACCTTCAAATTTCACAAACTGAAATGCCTATCAATTACACTAGAACCATAATCAAGCGACTGAAATGGACATTAAAACAGATGAGAAGCGATAATGCTTCATCATCATCACCAAGGGAACTGCCAATCATTGCATGTCGAAATCTACCTTGAAATTTCTCTCAGAGAAGTGTTGTACTGTTCCAAGGCTGTGCCAAAAAAAATCTGCCTTTTTAACCGCAAGACACTAAAATCCAGATCCAAATCTCTCATTTAAACCACCCATTTACGTAATATAACTGCAGACTCGGTAAATTGTGTAATCTCACAACTTGCAAGCCGTTCACTCGCGCATGGAGTGGGGGAAGGAGGGTGAGTGAAGCAAGCTTGATATCAGTCGCTTTCTTAATTATGCCGGTAGTGATTTCCTCTGCAGTGCATTCAATCCCCGCGCCGCACCCCGCCTTACTTCACTCCATTCTATGATCCAGGGATGTTCACTTGCTTCGCACAATGGGCCGCCGTTGTTGGATTCTAGCTTCGATTTTTGTAACTTCCAATTAGAAACGGCAGATTTTTTTTTGGACACGACCTTGGTACATCACAACGCTTTCTCGAGAGAATTTCAAGGTAGGTTTCGTCATGCAATTGTTGATATTTCCCTTGTAAGGATATATTGGTACAGCTGGTGATGATAAAGCTGTATCGCTTCTCATCCGTTTTAATGTCCACTTCAGTCGCTTGATTATGGTTCAAAGGGTAACTGATACGCAATTCAGTTTAAGTAGCATACAGAGTTTCGTTGCGAAAATTCGAACATTTCGACAGCTAAATCAATTTTTAAATTTTCGACTCAGGTGACATCCTACTTTTAATGATCCAAGTCTTGCTTTTAACTGATTACCATATCTCTAGTGTTTGGTTTCAATAAAACAAAAATTCGAGCCGCTAGAGTGCTTTTATATATATGTATATATTGGTCTTGGTTATTTTCGGTGTCTACTAGATAGAATCGGTGATGGTTAGTATTTTTTTTAAATGTTTCATTAAAACCATCTCAATAGTTTCATTCGTTCGGAATTCGCTAAAACATAGTCTACGCCATTAAATGTAGCCTTATAAAGAATATTACCTTAATAATTGCAATAATAATATTTACAGTAGGCCTAATGGTAATAATATACAGTCAAGATAAAAAAAACTAATAGACATGAAGAAGATATAATTTGTACATAGTTTATTAAACTATAATGAAAAATCGGATAAGTTAGACGTTATTATAATTACATAGAATAAGAATAGGCTTAAGTCTGTTTACACGCTTTATATTAGTTTGACCTGTATCTATCTATCTATGTAACAGAATCTTTAAACGCGATTTTCACCCACTTAAAATCATTGAATCGACTTGAAACTTTGTATACTTGTAAAGGACCCGTGACAATACAATAATTTCATTTTTTTCTAAAATCCTGGCCAGAATCATCAGAAAATCAAAAAAACGTGTCTTTGTATCTATAATCAATTGAGTTGGTGTTTACTTGATGAAAATCCATATTTATTAATTAAATAAAAATAAAACTTATTTTTTTCATATTTATTAAGATATAATTCAGTGATAGATGTTTCGGTATACTGTACCTTCTTCAGACATGTTAACAAATTATGAATTGTGTTCCAACTGATCTAAGCAACAATACAACAATAATTTATTTAAATTTTTTAATTTAACAAAGACCATTCATTCAACTTTGGACCTTTTGGAGGCGGTAGAAATAAATAAATTGGAAAGTAGTAATACACTGTAAAATTCTCAACTTAATTTGAATGAATTGCCTTTGTTAAATTAAAAAATTTAAATAAATTATTGTTGTATTGTTGCTTAGATCAGTTGGAACACAATTCATAATTTGTTAACATGTCTGAAGAAGGTACTGTGTACCAAAACAGCTGTCACTGAATTATATCTTAATAAATATGAAAATCAAATAAAACTAAGTTTTATTTCTCTTTGTATCTATGTAACGGAATTTTTGAACACGATTTTCACCCACTTAGAAACAGTGGATCGACTTGAAACTTTGTATACTTGTAAAGGACCCATGACAATACAATAATTTCATATTTTATTTCTAAAATCCTGGCCAGAATCATCAGAACATCAAAAAAATGAAAACTGGTATAATAGGTTGCGGACTTGTCAACTTTTGACTTTTTAGTCAATCGTTGTATGAGCTCAGTTGGTAGAGCGGTGAACTCTAATGGTATATAATTTCAGTAATCCATAGGTCGCTGGTTCAAATCCGGCTGAGAGGATTTTTTTCTAGAAGAGTATTACTTTTAGCTCATACTACAATAGTATCGAATTTAAATATATTTACATTTTTATCTTATTCTGTAAAATATTAAAACTAAACAATAAAAAATAAATAATAGTTTTAAAAAACTAAAACAACACGCTTTATTAGAAAACCGAACTAAAAAAATGAAAAATAATTTTAATTTCCAACACGTTTGGGATAAAATTAAAGTGGTCAACAAAAAAGTCATCTCTAACACATATAGAATAAAACTAGAGTTATCAACAAAAATAAAATAATTTTACCATCAAAAGCGTGAGGTGCTCTATATGGATTAATATATTTGATAATAAACATATATTGGTAAAAGTAAAGTCTCTAAGAAGAAAATGTAAAAACCATAAAAAGCACCCCACGCTTTTGATGGTAAAATTGTTTTCTTTTGTTGACCACTTTACTCGTAATTTTATCCCAAGCGTGTTGGAAATTAAAATTATTTTTCATTTTTTTAGTTCGGTTTTCTAATAAAGTGTCTTGTTTTAGTTTTTTAAAACTATTAAAACTATTATTTATTTTAATGGCACTTATAATACAGCTCGAAATTTCAGGAGGGAGACATTTCAAGATTGTGGGAACTACACTGTGTAAGACATGAAAGAGATATTCCCTGACCGAGTGATTTGATTAAAATGTACACAACAATACATTTTCTAGAGCGCAAGGCTTGATAGATTAACGAAGCGGAACCAGCAGGCATTAAATCGTAAAAAAGTGTTTAAGAAAGTAATGAAAATATACTGAACTATACCTCACTGCTGAGCTAACCCGTTACAGGACAAGTTTTATCTGTCTCCGTGTGTGGCAAGGTATACTCTGACTTTAAAATAAAAATAAATATATTTCGCTTATTACAAATGCAAATGTGTTCCATGTCAAGTTAAAATAAAAACATGCTTTTCTTATCTTGTATTTATAACTTCCCCCTCTTTCCTCCCTTAAAAATATGTGTCTTAAAAAGTAAGAAAAATGTTCCTGTTTTTAAACAACCGTAACATATGTTCTTTTTTTAACAGGTTAAAGTTTATTTTTTATTTTATAATATTTATGCTATATAAAACGCTTCATGAACACAAAAAATATATATTATACAGAAGTTGTGACTTCTGTTGCAGAGAGCAATAAAATAAAATAAATACTTTAGAAGATTTCTAGACTATATTTTATAAGAGACGCATGTTTTAAGAAATGTCCTTCTAATAAAAAACGTTTCGGAAGATGTAATTTGATCTCTCGCTAGAAAAATGATTTACTTTTTTTGAAAACACTACAGATCATTTAAAAATTATGATATATAAATTACAACACATACTTGATGATTAGAGAAGTTCACAAAAAGTTGCAACCAGGACGTCCCGAACGCGAGTAACAAATATTCGACTTTTATGGTAGCTTACTCACTATTTATGCGGTAACGCGGTTTTATTCACATGATATAAAATATTGGGACAATATATTGATAAGCCTATGAGGCTATGAACATTGCAGAAAATACATAACGTGGTTATAGCCTAGTAAACAATAGTCGCATTAATGTGTTTATATGCAGCTATCTGACGGGCAATTTCAATAAAATGCTTCTACGTACAAATTTCTGTGACAATAAAAATATGTTGTATGAAATAATTACTAATTGTATTTCTCTGAATTCTTACATTATTTTGTTGTTATAATATAAGGCCTATTAAATAACAGAAGATTACGGTTTTATAAGGTTCTCAGAAGACCAGTTTTAAGATATGGTAGTGAAGCATGGACAATACGAAGAAGAGATGAAAGTCGAATAACAGCAAATGAGATGCGCCGTACAGCAGGTTATACAAAGTGGAACCATAAAATAAATTAGGAAATTATGGAAGAGTTGGATGTAGAACCCATTCTTCACCATATACAAAACCACCATAACTGGAAAGCCCATCTTCAACAAATCCCATCTCATAGATTTCCAAAAGCCATGCTTCGTTACTGTCCCCAGGGTAAAAGATCGCTGGGACGTCCAAAAAAAAAAACGATGATCATAGAATCTTACCTCGTATTTTACTTTTGCGTGTAATTTATTTGTATTCGGTAACTGAAAAAGTTTATCAATTTGGCGTGCTCTGTGTACTGTATGAAAAACACGTGAATATGTTCTATAGATTTCACAAAACTACTTTATCCTTATGCATCTAACAAATCATAAACTTTAAGGCCACTTTCACACACGCCGGCAAAACCGGAGCCGGTGACGGCACCGGATGCAATGTTGGAGGGACACATTTGGCCATCATTGACTCCGGTTTATCCGGTGTATGTGAAAATTAAAATATAAAATTATAAAATACTCACCTGAAAGGTCCGTCTCCTCAACTTTATGGGTTATTTAACTGAAGCGCTTTCGGGACTAGTCCCATCATCGGCAGGATTCAAAACTGGTGTTTCACTGAAGATCTGGTAGAGGGTGTTACATGTACTGGGTTCGTTTTCATTTATCAATGGTCGTTGTTGTGAACTACTTTCATGATTTCCATCTCCTCTAGTACGTTTATCTTCGCTGGTTTATTTTCTCTGTGCATTACTGTTAAAACTTCTGTTTGTTTTTCCCATATAAAAATTTGTTGCAGTCCTTACACGTCAATTTATATACTTCTTTGCTGTTGAAAATGTTATTTTCTTCAATGTTATTGCTTATTATGTTCTTTGGTTTGTTATTAGTTCTGTATGCTATTTTTATGTTTTTATCAGCTTTCTTTAGTATATTGGCTAATTTTGACGTTTCTTTTCCTGTATATGTAAGTGTTATCCATGTTTTCTTATTGTTATCAGATTATATTTCAAGTTTAGTTATGTTGGATATATTGTTCTTTCTGTTTTTGTTTATTTACGAGTTTATTTATGATTTGTTCATTATTGCCATTGGTTTTTGCCATTTATTTAATGTAGTTGAGTTCTTGAATATAATTGTCTTTGCTTAATAAAAGTTTTAACCTTCTATTGATTAAGCTGTTAAAAGTACTTATTTTTTGTTGAAAAGGGTGTGTAGATTTTTTGTTTACGGCAAGAGCATTGCTTGTAGGTTTCCGGTAGATGCCGATTTCTAGTTTATTTTTGGGTAGATTTTTTGTTATAGACAAATCTAAGTAGTTTATTATATTATTAACTTCTATTTATTCGGTGAAGGCGATTTTTTCATGCGTGTTATTTAAGTCTTGTAATATTTCCTTTTCTTTTCTATTTTCATTGTATATTACTAGTCCCGAAAGCGCTACAGTTAAAAAACTAATAAAGTTGAGGAGACGGACCTTTCAGGTGAATATTCCATAATTGTATATTTTAATTTTGAATAATACCTCAACGGTATCATGGATCTTATAAAAGTTGAGTATGTGAAAATGTCCCGTGGTCGGAAACGACTATGGCACTGTCACCAGCTCCGATTTTTCAGGTGTGTTTTAAAGTGCCCTAAGACTGAATTGACATGTAATAGTGTATGTATATAATAAAGTGTTAAAAAATAGTGTGATTTAGATATAAGGGGGGGAATAACGGATTTTGTTCCCCTTTCCGTTAATGGAAACGCAGCTTAATCTCTCGCCTAGTGAGTATTTTTACATGCCACACGTCACCAGGGGCTTAAAGTGACACGACATGTCGAGAGAGATTTTAACTATGGATCACATACAAACTTTCTTGACCACACAAAGACATGGAGGGCCTCCCCAAATGAGTGATTATTTCAATGTCAGGGCCTCCTCCGAGACAAAACAACATTAAGATGATACAATCCATTTACACACATAATCATAATAAATATGACGAATATGATAATGATAATTATGATGACCAGAAGATGTTCCGGGACCGTTTGGGCTTTAAAGTTTCCTGACATTTATATTACAAACGAATTTTTATATCAAACCATAATTCAGAGCATTTAACATATGAAGCTGAAGTTTGGCAAATTCCTACCAGGGAAATGAAAAATAATTTTAAGTACAGAAATGGATGTTTTAAGAAGATCTGCTGGAAAATCTAGAATGGATAGAATACGAAATAAAAAAATAAGGGAGATTATCGGTGTAGAAGAGGAGTCGGACATCATAGACATTATAGAAAAGATTACAGTGGTATGGCCATGTCAAAAGAATGCCAGAGCAAAGATTGCCTAAAATTGTTATGGAATGGATCCCAATGGAAAGGAGGAAGAGAGAAAGACCGAAGAAAACTTGGATAGAAGGGGTACAAGCGGCTATGAATATCAGAGGATTGGAGGGAAGATCAATGGATGGACCGAGAGGAATGGCGTTTGTTTCCGGAAGACGGAGGCAGCGGCTATGATACCGGATGACGATGATGATAAATTAAAATTCAATCCTACAACCAAACATTATTCTAAGCTAAAATTTAAGTGAAGCAATTTTCTGCCTTCAGAACATACGCGTATTGTCTTCAAAATAAAAAACTTCCCACGTTATGAAATAATGTACAAATAAATGCCTGTTCATTTTTTTAGAGGACGTAAATTTGCGAGAAATAGAATACTTTGATTACATTTGTCCTAAATATTTAATTAATTGCGTCCTTTTCTTTGGGGCTTTCAGAATTAACCACTAATGAAAAATTAACTCATCGAAAAGATCATTGTAATCTTACACCTTACGATGTATTTTACTACATCCAAAGAAACGAGGTTTATTGCAATCGTACCAAACATTCTGGTTGGGGCTTGTCAGCTTTACCATAGTAATTGATCTATGTAGGTGGGGGAGTCGTTTTAATTATCAGTCAGAGTTAGTTCTATAATGTCGCGGAAACATATTTCAGTACGTGAGTTCACCAGCGTTCTACAGAGTTCCGATCAAATCTTATACCAAGACACTTAACTGAATTTCAAACTTTAAACCGGCATGTGTACGTAGACTTCAAAAAAGCATATGATTCAATTAAGAGGGAGAAGTTATATAGTATCCTGTTGGAGTTCGGAATTCCTAAAAAGTTAGTTAGACTTATATGAATGTGTCTAAATGGCACAAAGAGTAGGGTGCCTGTAGGCAAACAGTTTTCGGACACTTTTGATATCTCCAGAATGGGTTGAAGCAAGGAGATGCACTATCTCCTCTACTATTTAATTTTGTACTAGAGCATGCCATCAAATCTGTAGAGAACGAGGAAGGCTTACAACTCAATGGTATTAATAAGCTGTTAGTTTATGCTGATGATGAAGTATTATTGGCCGATAGCGAGGAGATACTAAAGGACAACACGCACATACTATTGAGTAACACTAAGGAATTAGGACTGGAAGTAAATATCAATAAAACAAAATATATGATCATACGTAGAAATACATTAGATAATGGAAATGGACAGCTAATGACAAATGAGGGAAATTTTGAGGAAGTGGCTGAATTCAAATACCTAGGAACAATAATCACAAATAGGAATGAGATGAACAAAGAAATTAAACATAGGCTCAATTCTGGAAATGCATGCTATTATGCATTGCAGAAACTCCTGATGTCCCAACTCCTTTCAAAAAAACGTTAAACTGAACACATATAAAACTATTATTCTACCAGTTACATTATATGGGTGCGAAACATAGACTCTTACTGTAAGGAAGGAAAGGAGATTACAAATATTTGAGAATAAAGTACTTAAAGAAAGACCAAAGAGAGATGAACAAACAGGTGAATGGAGAAGACTACATAACAATGAACTACATGGTCTTTATAGGAAGCCAGATATAATAAGAACAGTTAAGTCTCGTAGACTGCGATGGGCAGGACATGTTGCACGTATGGGGAATGAAAGACTTGCATGGAAGCTTCTTGTAGGAACGCCAGAGGAAAAACGCCCAGTTGTAGACCAAGAATGAGGTGGGAGAATAACATTGACTATGATTTGAGGGAAGTAGATTATACAGTGAATGATTGGAAAGCATTAGCTCAGGATAGGGATGTATGGAGAGCTTATGTCCGCCCGGCCATAAACCTACGGGTTCGATAGTGCCAGTGAGTAAGTAAGTAAACCGGCATGTATTACTAACATGTTGTACACTCATATCACACATGTAAGTGACACGTTACAAGGTCCTTATATAGCATCACTCATTTTTGGAAGTGGATTACAACTCAAGTGATAAATTCTTGTCTCTATATCAAAACATTTTGTATAAACATTCCATATAAACTCTTCAAACCTAGTAAAATGACACCATTTTTGCACTATCCAGTGACAAAGTTATTTTAGATTTATGTGTCTTGGGAAGACATGGGAACTGAAGCTAGTTAATTGTTTAGGAGTTTTTATAATCTGTCATTAAAATTTGATGTTTATATGACGTCTAAACCTGACAGAAAGAGAGAAGCTAAGGAAGTCCGTATAGAAGACAGGTGTATCCACGCCCATCTACATACTTTTCATACAGACTCCACAAAGATTAATGAGATGGCAGTCACCTGTATTGTTCTGCGGCAGCGCAGTCCCAGACAATTACGTCTCATTATAACCAAATCAGTCAACAAGAATCAACTTCTGGTTATCTATATGTACAAATTCATTGTTTAATTAAAATAAGAAATATTTATTCTAGCCTGATGGTATAAAAGTAATTAGATCTGAAGTCAAGTAAAATATATAATAAACATTATATTAATTATATAAAATTTAGGATAGGTACATATTTTTAAAAATAATGACAGAAATAAATTCGCCTTCTGTATGGAAGCGGTTGCGATGTTACACCTGACCACAAGTCACGACATCCTCGCTAAACATTTCCATCGGTTTGACAACCTGTTGACACCGAATTGAAAGCTTGGAAATGGATGGAACTCAATTCGATCCTGCTCCTAAAACACTCAACTGAGACCAAGTGAAATTGGGAAGGAAGAATATTATTGAATATGCAATAATTTTATCAACAAACTTGCCTTTTGCAAAATAAATAAATAAATAAATTACCCCATCATGTATTTGAATTCACTATATATAAACACATATTACGGTTCAATATTTACAATATGTACAATTATATCCAAATAAATTATTATACTGACAGCCTAAGCCGAGGAGGGAGAGAGAGAAAGAGGGGGGAGAGGGAGAGGGAGAGGGACATGAGAGGGAGAGGGAGAGGGAGAGAGAGAGAGAGAGAGAGAGAGATAGAGAGAGAGAGAGAGAGAGAGAGAGACAGACAGACATAGAGGGAAAAAAGAGATAAATAACATAGAAGTGAAATTAATTGAGAATTGACAGGGATCTTAATAGTTCTTATTTTAAAATTAAAGAACAAAAACTTTTTAAAATGTCTAAAAATTGAAATATAGTTTGTAGTTTATTTATACTAGTACATGTACAATTTTAATTTAACAGGCCTCGATCACAAACAATAATTAATCGGCTGTGAGTTATAAAAACTTTTATTATTATTATTATTATTATTATTATTATTATACATCAGGTAGCATTTGTAGCATTTACGGAAGGTATCGCAGAAATCATACATTTTCCTTTTTTTTTGAAGATCTCTATATTTTTTCTAAAACAATTTTAAGGATAGAATGGATAATTGGAAATTAACGACCATTCAAATATTTTATTTTTTCAGAGTCTATTGAATCATTTTCTTTCCTAATATTATGGATCAAGCGTATAATTCACGATGCCCCAAATGGGAGTCAATGACCAACTACGTTTCAATTAATCTTGTTTTACAATCAACCACAGTCGTGTTTCACCTCTATAATTATCGAATTTTCATTACCAAAATAAAGAAAACTCCTTTTTAAAATTCTAAACAGGTCAGAGCATTATTTTGCAGTGACTGATTCTCTAACAAATACGCTGAGTATAGCAAATAATGAACATATTCCTTCGACCTACACATTTGATAATTGTGTGTGCAATAACTGTGTTTTTAAATACTGATTTTACTGAGTTGTTTCTGAAAAAATGAATAAATAACATAATATAATGTTGGTTATAATATACAGTTTGATGTGTTTAATTTTTTTCTCCACTAGGGTGCATTATTACAATATTGCGATCCTATTTGGCAATAAATAGTATGATCAAGTTGCAGTGATGAACAAATGAAACATAACCAAATATTTCTCATTTATTTTCAAACATCGTCATTTAAATAATGATTTGTGAGTAAATAGTTTAATTTTATTCGTCAAATAGTCCTAACAAATGCCACTCTTGATTTCCAAATCCTTTACACAAATTGGAAATCACTCGTGGCATTACTTATGAAGAAAACACTTCTCATGAATAAACTACTATACATTTATAAAATGCAAATAATACGATTTTAGATTTGGAGATTATGAATTATTCAATATATTCTTTTAGCCGAAGAAAATACAAAATATGTAGAAAAGAAAAACTCTCTACTGGTGTCCGGCTTAACGCAAGATGTAGAAGAATTTTCTGAAAACGTCAGACCAAAATTCTACTATGTCCCGTAGTCTACAGTAGAGGAAAAAAAAAAGAATAATCTCAATTAGCAAAATTAACTGGATCGAGAATAGAACCCGAGCATAAAAGAAGATATCGTTATCCATAGATAATAGCAGTGACTTATTTTTTAAATTGTAAACCAAACTTAGAATTAGCGATGTAGAGAAAGAAATACGAGCGAAAAGCTGGACAGTTGAAGTAATTTAGAAGCGAGAAAGTCACATGTTGTTAATAGCTCAATAATGCATGATGCTGGCTGATTTAAATGGCAAACAGTTATCAGTAGACAGCTAGTGACCACACCCTTTCTTTCGCGTACAGGGTGGTCTTTACATTCATTAAGGTTCATGTTTGTTTTTGTATTTACAAATAGCACTACTGATAACCGTGTTGTAGCCAACCTGTTTCACATCCCTTCTACCACATGATGTATCAGAGTTATTATGCGGAATAAATTTGTGCGGACGTCTCTACCTCACAGATAAAATTACCCAACTTATGACGTTGATGTTACATTAATCAAGAGCGTTTCTTCATCTCACTAGCTGCAGTATACACATGTTGCATAAAAAATGAAATAGACTAACTCATGCCACAAATGGTAGTCAATGACCAATCACATTTCAATGAATGTTGTTTTACAGCCAATAACAGTCGTGTTTCACCTCGCTCTTTATCAGCTCCTGCTTTTGTGATAAAGAAAGCTCCTCCTTTTTAATATTCTGAACATGTCAGAACATTATTTTTACCAACAAATGCATTGAATATAGCAAATAATGAACAGATTCCTTGATTTTACTGAGTTGTTTACTAAAAAAAATAAATGAATAACCTCCATCCATAGTAATTCTGCCAGAAGGCAGGTCCTTCACTGCAATCATAGCATTTTCATGTTATGCTTGCAGCTTTACTAGGGAATTGTAGGTGTGGTAGCTTCCCGTTGCTTTCCACACCGTGAAGGATGATGATGATGATGATATGATAATGATAAGAGCGGTGGACATGAATAACCTATAATGTTGATTATAATATAAAGTTTGATGTGTTTCATTATTTATCCAGTAGGATGTATTTTTACAATATTGCGATTCTATTTGGCATTAAATAATATCAAGTTGCAGGAATGAATATAACCTCACATTTCTGATTTGTTTTCGAACATCGCCGTTTACATTAAATATATAAGTATTTTAAAAGACAGTTAACTCTTTTTAAATAACGATTTTTGAGTAAACAGCTTATTTTATTTGTTGAATAGTCGTAACAAATGCCACTCTTGATTTCCAAATCATCTAGATAAATTCACTCCTCACTTCAAGACTCGCGAACTTATCAATAATTTGGTAATCACTCGTGGCATTACTTACGATAAATAAATAAATATGTATTTATGAACACACAGGCATATAGAGTCAGAGATCCAGAGTTCAAATCCTGGTTCAGGCATTATTTTTTCCTTTTATATATATACATGGATTGCGCACAAATGTGCAAAGGTGATAACACAGCTAACAATCACTAACACATTAACTTTGTCTTGCGTCATCACAAATTCGCATTTATGTTCACATACTTCGCATATGCATGGCATCTTCGGGTCATGGATTGTTTTATCTCTACACATTAGGTGGTGGAATCCATGCACGCTTAGTCTTGTAATGACGTGTCGTATCTGGAAATTTGCTTCTGTCCAGTTCCTGTCTATCATCGTACCGGTGCTGAAGAATTCCAGCCATACTTCCTCTCTTTTCCTGCGTAGTCTTTGTAGCGCATGTTCATAAGGTCCTGTGGTTAGTAGTAGGTGTGCTGTTTTCAAGTCCTCGATAAGGAAAGTCTCCCTTGCCAGTAGGTACACTAGACGGTTTCTTGTTGTTTTCGATACTCCTATTGCTCTTTTTATGTATGTACCTTACACTTTTTCCAGCGTGTTCAGATTAGCTTCTGTAAGCTGGGGCCATATGATTTCTATCCCGTAAGTTATTATTGGGAGGATCTTTGCATTGAATAGTTTCATCGCTGATTCCAGACTTAGAGTATTTTTTATTTGTATTTTTCCTTTTCATGCCACATTTGGGCTTCATTGCTTAGTGTCAAAATGTAGTTGTAATAAAAAACTAAAACAACACGCTTTGTTAGAAAACCGAACTAAAAAATGAAAAATAATCTTAATTTCCAACACGCTTGGGATAAAAAAAATCTCTCCAACACATATAGTTATCTACAAAAACAAATAATTTTACCATCAAAAGCGTGGGGTGCTTTTTATGGAATTTACGTTTTCTTCTTAGAGACTTTACTTTTACCAATATCTGTTTATTATCAAATATATTAATCGATATAGAGCACCCCACGCTTTTGATGGTAACATTATATTTTTGTAGACAACTCTAGTTTTATTCTAGATGTGTTGGAGATGACTTTTTTGTTGATCACTTTAATTTTATCCGAAGCGTATTGGAAATTAAAACTATTTTTCATTTTTTAGTTTGGTTTTCTAATAAAGCGTGTGGTTTTAGTTTTTTTAAGGATTATTTATTTTTATTTTTTTAGTTTGGTTTTCTAATAAAGCGTGTTGTTTTAGTTTTTTTTAATTATTATTAATTTTTTAAATTTTTAGTTTGTCATAAACCGGAATCCTATGAAAATGTAATTGCTTACGATATTTTTAGTGTCTAGGCACGAATATAATTATACATTTTAAATTATTATTATCTAACATTATTATAATATTTTTTGAATATTTTCTTCATTTTCTTCTTCTTCCTTCCAAGTATTAGGCCAAGGCCTGTTACGATCCTATAGAAAATTTTCCCTCCAGCGTTTTGATCCTTCCGGGAAATTCTCGTATAAGACTTCGATTGGTTGCTGGCCAAAGAAGGCAAGACCAGTGATGGGGCTGCCATCTTATAGCCTCTGGTCAGGCTTTTCTGGAGAAAAAAAGAAAATAAAGGAAAGAAGAAATGGAAGAAAGGAAAGACTCCCTAGCCCTCGGATGCCCTAATAGCGTCGGAGTCGAAAAAAACAAGAGTTAACCAAGAGAGGTTAGATAGTAAAGTTAAAAGAGTGCAAAACACAAGTAAGTGGAAGAAATGTTTTGCTCAGCTTGGGCACCTTGTGGTCGCCATCCACATATCCCCTAGATGAGGACCTCTGAGGTTTAATATAGATAAATACAGTTAATCATATCCTTCTCATATTTTTTGGATAAATTACAATGTGGTAAGTTTACAAAATTGTCATTAATATTTTACAGAATAAGATAAAAACGTAAATATCTATAAATTCGATATTATTGTAGTATGAGCTAAACGTAATAGGCCTACTCTTCTAAAAAAAAGTCCTCCGGGCCGGATTTGAACCGGCAACCTATGGATTACTGAAATTATATACCAGTACAGTCCACCGCTCTACCAACTGAGCTACCAGAGGATATAATATTAATTTCTTACAACGATGGACTAAAATGTCGATAAGTCCGCAACCTATTATACCGGTCTTTATTTTTTTGATGTCCTGATGATCCTGGCCAGGATCTTAGAAAAAATTATGAAATTATTGCATAGTCATTGGTCCTTTACAAGTTTACAAAGTTTCAAGTCGATCTAATGTTCTTAAGTGGTTGAAAATCGTGTTGAAAAATTCCGTTACGTAGATAGATACAGGTCAAGCTAATATAAAGCGTGTAAAACATTCTCAATATTTTGTCTTTATATATATATTGCAAATTCCCAGGTTGTCTTTCGACATTCCTGGTTTCTCTCCTGGCATGGCGTACTTGTAACCCACTTCTGAGGTTGGGGCGCCTGGAAGGCGGGGTTACGTTGCTCCTAAGATATGATGGGTGATGATGATAGTGGTGCACCAGGAGAGTCCCTAATCCTAAGCTTAATCTAAGATGAATATGAATGATGATGATTGCGATGGCCATATGATTTCGGGGACCGTTTGTGCCTTAAAATTTTCCTGAAATTTGTCTTACAGGTGAGGAAAAACCCCGATAAAAACCTCACCCAGAAAAACTGTCCCGACAGGGGATCGAACCCGGGCCCGCTGCGTGACAAGGCAGCACGCTACCCCGAGTCTACAGCGGTGGACAAATAATAATAATAATAATAATAATAATAATAATAATAATAATAATAATAATAATAATAATAATATAATATCCCCAAAAATTTTCATAGCCCTATTGGAGAATATATTCAGCAGGATTAAAAAATACCATGGAATAAATGTAGACGGAAAGAAATTGTCCAATCTCTCGCTTTGCAGACGACATTTCCCTCGTAACAGACGCACACGAGAAAGCAGAAGAAATGCAAATACAGTAAACGATCAGGACTTCAAATAAATGTCTCAAGAAAATATAATGACTAAGTGTACAAAAAAGCTACTCCAGATCGAAAATCTCATAATCGACTACATCAATGAATATTATAAATTTATAAGTATAACACTTTTATAGCCTTCTCCCTTCTGTAGAGAAACAGTTTGGCGACACTACCGACACCACGCTCTATTCCTGCAGATATAACTTGGGAGAGTAATAATACTCTTGAACCGAAAGTGTGATTTTCGGTTCACTGCTGTAGTGTCGTAATCCTCCCTGGACAGTAAGATTCGTGAACTATGCCAATATCCTTTCTCTATGCATCTACCCCCACTCTCCCTTTTTTACCTCTCCTGGTGCGCTGTTTGTGCGGCGCATCTCCCCTTCTACCTCGGAACGCTCAAATACGTTATGCACAGCGAGAACGTTATCATTCATTCATTTTCATTCCTTCATCCATGTTTGGATCGGAACTTTAAGTTGACAAGGTCGTCTGGAGCCGCGAGCGGCGGAGTTTAAGTTGGTCCTGAAGACCGGGGAAAGCCACCCTGGCTTGGACTCTAGTATGAATGTAGTGTGAGGTATGATATGGTTTTTTGTCATGTAAAAGCATTATTATTTATTTACTTTTGTTGAATGATCAAATGTTTATCTTTGTTATGTTTTTACTTCAGACTTCTTGTTTACATTAAATATCATTTTTATACTTTTCCAATATAATGTTCAAGTGATTTATGTGCATGTTGCTGTTTGATATCTGTACGGAAACTCACTTATTTAGGAGATCATTCTAGCTCTCTTTATTTTTCTGTCTAGCTTTCCTGATTAATAATTATAGTGAAAACATTCATTTTAAGTTACTCTGGTGTTTTGAGAACTATTATTGATTTATGCTTAAGTGCTTAGGAAAGAAAGATGAATCAATCTTTGCCTCCTATGGGCCCTGGGCAAAGCTTTGTGATTTATAACCTTGGATGTAATGAAATCTACGCTAGTAGAAGCAACGGAAACAAAAAGACGATCTACTCTGCACCTAAAGGTAGCAGGCAACGAGGTTGCAACCCGCAGAAATGGTTGCGCAGAGCGTGGTTTATCAATAGTAGTTATTCAACCCGCACACTCTATCATAATCTGTTATGTTTCGATCCGGCATAATTTAGTTCTCCTAAATCAGCGGTTCCCAACCTTTTTCGACTCGCCAACCCCTTCCACAACGATCTGAGTTGGGTGAACTACCGACTTTTAAAAACACATACAGTAGATATGCATAAAATTTGAATATGTTTACTTAGGTCAGGCCATATCATTCATCAACCAAACTCTGAATGAAATCGAAAGAAGAATAACACAAGCATGGAAAAAATTCAGGGCGCTATATTTTATTCCCAGAAAAAGTCATTAGCCTAAAAATGAAAAAAAGCAGTCAATGGACATGTGTATATAACATGTGTTAACATACGGTTCGCAGACATGGTCATCAACAAAAAAAGGAAGAGCCATGTTAGAAATCTGCCAGAGAAAAGCGGAGCGGAAGCTAATAAACTTCACGAGAAGAGACCGCTTCAGGAACGAGGACATCCGCTAGATAACGGAACTGAAGGATGTAGAAATATCAGCAATGGGGTTGAAATGGAAATAGGGGGTCATGTGCTCCGAATGGAACCTAAAAAGTGAACTTATGCAGTGACAATGTGGGAACCCAGACTAGAGAAAAGGAAAATTGGAAGACAAAAAAAAAAAGCGTTGAAGTGAAGTGTTTAAGTGTCATCTAGGAAAATTGTGGACTAGAACAGCGCAAGATAGACAAAAGTGGAAGCAATCCATAAAAAAATGTGATAGTCCTAAGGGGTTGGCTAGCCCGGGGATGTAACGTAAGCCACCCTGCAGTCGCAGGAGGTCCTTGTCCGAAATGGGATGATTATGGGCTAATTCTTATTTCTTAAAAATAAAATTAGTACCTGATAGGTTCCATAGTCCTCAACTAGGTTAAAACCTGCACGTTTGCCGGATTTCGTCTTCAACAAAAGGTTTTCAGCTGCTGAATGTTGTTTTGTGTGATTCTGAAGAAAGGATTGTTTGTGTTCTCGTTTAAAATCATATCGTTGTTTATTTTTTATTTCTCTCTTTGTTAATTATGGTTAGAGTGTTTTATTTTTTTTATTTGGTGACCGGAATTAATTATGTGTTTGGCGTAACTATACTTGGCTTCTGCGTTTTGTTTAAAATGTGCTTTGAATCGGATGTTAAAAATTCTGCTGGTTCTCCCTTAATAGATTTGTTACAACATTTACATGTTAATTTATAAACTCGTTTATTCTAGAAAACGGCCTACTATTTTACTCTAAGCCGTTATTAAAATTATTTGCAGTCCTGTTGGCTAAGTGCATGTTTGTATCTAGCTTCTTAAAGCAAATATTCTCCTCAACTCGAGTTCAACTCAGGGTTGGGTCGAGGAGTGAGATGAGATGAAACCTCCTGTATAGATGTGAATGACAAGGGTGCCGGCCGACCACGCCTGACGCACCATCACATGGGAGGTTGATGAACGAAATGAAACGAAATGCATGAGATATTTATTGAGAAATGGTAGAATGGAATTGTGGCAGGGGAAAACGGGAGAAAAACCCAGACCAAGCTCCGTTTCGTCCACCACGAAACCCACAGATTGACCGAGACTTGATCTCGGTGATAGGTGAACGTCTAACGCTTGCGCCACGGAGCCGCATATTAGCTAAATTCGTTATTTATTTTCTTTTATATGTGAGTGTTATTCAATTAATTTTATTGTCAGATCATTTTTCGAGCTTCGTTATGTTAAGTATACAGTAGGACTATAGTTTTTTGATCATCTCATTGGAATTCCATTTTCTAGGACGAAGAGTTCGGGGGCACGCCGTAGCGTAGTGGTTAAGGCAGTGCGCTACAAGCCGGAAGGTCGAGGGTTCAAGTCCCGTTGGGGTCAGGATTTTTAAACTGACCCAAACCTTCTGGCGGCACTGTGGCCCTGGTGTCGACTCAGCCTCTAACGGAAATGAGTACCAGATGCTCGTTCTGGAGGTAAAGGCGGCCGTCATGCAGGGCTGACAACCCGGCTGACATAAAGTGCCGATTGTCTAGAAAAAGTTGGAGCCTTAACCTCCTACTACCCAAGGGCCTCCTGAGGCCTGTTGTGGGATCACTTTACTTACCTACTTTAGGACGAAGAGTTCGCTGATGATGTAATAGCCTATTATTAGACGATAGTGAGAAAATACTAAGGGCCAACCCGCAAATTCTATTGAGTAACACTAAGAAATTGAGACTGGAAATAAACATTAATAAAACTAAATATATATTCACACCTGAAAATATATTATATACCGTAATGGAAATGGACACCTAATGACAAATGAGGAAAATTTTGAACAAGTGGCTGAATCAAGTAGGCCTACTTAGGAACAATAATTTACAAATAGGTATGTGATGCACAAAAAATTAAACATAGACTCAATTCTGGAAATGCATGGTATTATACGTTACAGGGACTCATGTCGTCCCAATTCCCTTCAAAAAACGTTAAACTGAAAATATATAAAAGTGTTATTCTCCCAGTTATATTATATGGATGCGAAACATGGACTCTTACTTTTAGGGAAGGAAAGTAGACTGCAAGTTTTTGAGAATAACATTTCTTGGACCAAAGAGAGATGAACAGACAAGTGAACGAAGAATACTACATTACAGTGAGCTATGCGGTCTTTATAGGAAGTCAGCTATAATAAGAACAGCTAAATCTCGTATACTGCGATGGGCAGGACATGTGGCACGAATGGAGAATGAAAGAAGTATGCATGGAAGCTTCTTGTTGGAAAATCTGAGGGAAAACTCCCAATTGGTAGACCAAGAATGGGAGAATAATATTAACCTTAATTTGAGGGAAGTAGATTATACAGGAGATGATTAGAAAATATTAACTCAGGATAGGGATGTATGGAGAGCTTATTCTGCGCGGCCATGGACCTACGGTTTCCATAGTGCCAGCGAATTAGTTTCGGACGAAGTGTTCATTGTTATATTGGAGGTAGATTACCAGTATTGTTGTTTTTGGTACTTTCTTTAATTTGTTTATATACTTTGTACAAATGTTCCCGTTTGTTAGTGTTTGTTTCATTACATATATCGTTTTATTATATCCATTATATGCATATTGTCCACCGCTGTGGTCCCGAGGTAGCGTGCTGCCTTTTCACGCAGCGAACCCGGGTTCGATTCCCGGTCGGGCCAAGCTCCTGGGTGAGGATTTTTTCGGGGTTTTTCCTCACCTGTAAGACATGTCAGGAAGCTTAGATCCCAACGATCCCCGAAAATCATCCGGCCATCATCATCATCATCCTTATCATTCTTCACCGGCGTGGAAAGCAACTGGAAGCTACCACGCCTTTAATTCCCTAGTAAAGCTACAAAGCATAGCATGACAATTCTATGATTCCAGTGAAAGACCTGCCCTCGGGATGAATTACTGGATGGATGGAAGGATGGATATGTGTATTAACATTATGGACAATAATAGTGTTATTTTATATAATTTGTTACCTGTGTATGCACTGGACCCGCAATCGATCCCTGTTGGGAAACTTTCCTCTACGATATTTCTTTGGGTTCTTTTTCACCTTTCTCATCCCCGAGAACCAATTTTTGTTAACCTAATCACCCATATCATATAGACCCCCTATGAATTTTGAATAACGGATATATGAGTGAATGGACAGTCTTGAGTTAAAATTTCGTGTTGTCTCGAAGATGGTCCAGGCATTAAGCTGATAACTCATCCTGGTAGGCCTTCCATGTTTTATCTGGTTACGTATTGTGACCCAGAGTATTAAATCCTCTGGCGACAGGTAGTTTTTCTGTAAATTCCTGGCGGCGTGGGAAACGTAAATAATAATTCATAAAATCAATATTAAATAAGCGCAGAATAAGCTGAAAATTTTCAGGCTCGTAAAAAATCCTTAAGCCTGAATGAAAAGGCCTCTAAGCAAAATTTACCGAATTTTCTCGTCCTAGTACTACCTTGGTTTCCTAGATGTCAGTATGAGGCGGAACGCTGACCACGTACTACTCAAAATGACATCTATACGAAAACAAGTGTAACTAAATTAGTATGGTTCAAATTCTTCCCTGTAGGGGGAGAGCGCCTAAATCTCTGTAAAGGGAAAACATAGGCTTACAATAAAATAAAATAAATAATAATAAACCCTCTACTAGTGTCCGGTGTAAACTGAGATCGAGGGACGAGATGAGATTAAGCCGTTATTACTGAAAGTCTATGATAATCACGGATGCCGGTTTAACAGCCCTATTCGATCATCACAGGAACAAATTAAATTAAATGAAGCGAAATTGATGACATGGCTACGGATAAATACTGGAATGATGTTTAAGGAAGGTGAAAACAGGAGAAACCCCGATAAAATCTGTTCTGGTTCGGATTTGTCCACCACGAACCCCAAATCGAGTAATGTAGACACAAACTCGAGGCCCAGAGAAGGAAGATGAGCGACTAACCCCTAGGCCACGGAGCCGTCAATAATATTAGTAATGATAATTTTATTAGACAGGTTTTACAATGCAATATGCACTTTCGTCTGCTCAAAATCATTTCAATTTTATCTATTCCTTTCTCCTTCAAAATGATGACGATGATAATATTTTTTTTATTTGTCTATACACAGATTTTCATAAGTAATGCCACGAGTGATTTCCAACTCGTGAGGAGTGAATTTATCTACAGAATTTGGAAATCAAGAGTGGCATTTGTTAGGACTATTTAACGAATAAAATATATTAAGCTGTTTACTCACAAATCATTGTTTAAATATAGTTATTTTAAAATATTTATATATACTTAATGTAAACGGCGATGTTTGAAAAGAAATCAGAAATGTGAGGTTATGTTCATTCACTGCAACTAGATCATATTATTTATTGCCAAATAAGATCGCAATATTGTAAGAATGTACCCAAGTCGAGAATAATGAAACACATCAAACTATATATCATAATCAACATTACGAGTTATTCTTTTTTTTTAGTAAACAACTCAGTAAAATCAAGGAATCTGTTCATTATTTGCTATATTCAATGTATTTGTTGGAGAAAAATAATGTTCTGTCCTGTTCAGAACATTAAAAAGGGGGAGCTTTCTTTATCACAAAAGCAGGAGCTGATAAAAAGAAATCGATAAAGAGCGAGGTGAAACACGACTGTCATTGGTTGTAAAACAACATTCATTGAAACGTGATTGGTCATTGACTAGCATTTGTGGCATGAGTTAAATAGTCAATATTAACACATCCTTCTGTGCCTAAAGTTTAATTTTCCTTCTCCATTCGTCCCTATCCATCCATTCCATGTCCTCCTGTCCTCTTGTTCTCAATCCAGTTATTATTTTTTTCTTGCATTCATGAGTTTCGAGATCTTCTTTTCTTTTCTTTCTTCTTCCAGATGGGCACCATTCCAATGTTTTTCTGGGTAATCTTTCTTCTTGCATTTGTTATACGTGTCCATACCAATTTAACTGATTATGTGTTAAATAATCTACCATTGATAATTAAATATTTTTTTCGTATGACATTTTTTTTTCAATTTTGAACAACTTGCTGCTCTCCTCAAGAAACCCATTTCCATCGACATAAGTTTTTTTTTTTAAATTTCTATGCATCAGTTCCATAATAAATTCGGATAATAATAATAATAATAATAATAATAATAATAATAATAATAATAATAATAATAATATTATTATTATTATTATTATTATTGTTATTATTATTATTATTATTATTATTATTATTATTATTATTATTATTATTATATAAATCAATGGACCACGTATAGAGAAAACTATGAAAAAGTCTACATAAAAGTACACTGGATTGAGGTTAGTAGCTGAATGGGATGAACTGGAGGGTGCACCGAAATGCTTAAATATAGTGAGCCAAGAACCAAAATGCATACATTGAGATAACCGCTTCAGAGAATTATCACAGGATTTTCTTAATTTAGCGATAATTATCCAAACAACAGCCATAATCTTTTGATAACCATCACCAGCTACATCTCTTTATGATGGACAGGTTTACAATATATAAGTCAATTACCTCGGTTCGCGTTTTTTATTTGGATCGCTATTGCTAATAACAGAAGTAACACCATCTTAAGGCTGCATATTTGTATAAAGGTAAAACGCTGTTATAAAGAGCATATTTTCCATCTAACGCTTGGAATCTGCTCTTAAAATAGAATATCGATAAACGCTTTTATGTGATGTCGGCCCTTACACAGGTAACAAGTGTTCATTTCAAAAAGTTCCAACTCATGATGCATTTAATTAAAGGTAAAAGATATCTCCTCCTACACTTCTCATGTCAATCATATCTCCAGGTACAAAATGGCTACCTTTCATTCCTCTGACATGGGTCTCCACACCTCCTCCCAGCGAAGAAGTCAAATTTTTACCGTCTTACATTGTCAGTATAAAACTAAAAAAAACATACAGTTACACTCATAAGACACGTAGTTACTACGTCGTAGTATATTATATAAAATTTCCTACTTAGACCAATTTCTTACATTAATTTCATTTATAGGTATAATAATATAAGGTTCCACTGCTGTGAAGTAGTGATAACGTCATTGCCTTAGACGTAGGAGCCCCGGGTGTATCCTAGGTAGGAACAGGTTTACTTAGTGATGCTTTTACGGGATTGTTTCTAACCTATATCACAATCAGGAAACTTTAAGGCCCAAATACTCTCCGAACACCATATGGTCATCGACGTTATCTATATCATATTGGCTTTGCTTGTATAAATGTATGAGTGCATGGTGTGTCTTGTCTTAACTGTTCCTGCTGTCTCGGTCGTGTCTCTTTATTGAGCTTAATCACTCATCTACTGAGATCTTTGTATGCTAAAAAAAGTATGTACGTGTATGTGTTCAAGAATTAAAAATCCTCTCCAGGCTGAATGTCTCTCCGCAAGGCCCAGCTTATTTTTGTTGGGTATGATGCATCTTTATTATTTTTCTATTTGAAGTTAAGATTTATTTATTTTATATTTATTTGAGTTCGTGAGACTTTACCTCGGCGTGGGGCCTGTAAAAGTATCTAAAAATTAAAACTTTAACTAAAATGAAAGATTAGATAGACAGACAGACAGATATACCGTTAATTGACCGGAGAATAATTAAAATACAGTACAATTGCAATTCTATTAACAAACTCGAAAAACAGTATATCCTGATAATATGCAATTTCCACATGCAATTATATCTTTATCAAACAATCATTGCAATCATTACAGTTTTAAATTACACTATTATCAATTTCATTTTTAATATAATAATTTTAATAATCAATTGAGTTGGTGTTTACTTGATGAAAATCCATATTCATTAATTAAATAAAACGTAGTTTTATTTGATTTTCATATTTATTCTATAATTCAGTGACAGCTGTTTCGGTACACTGTACCTTCTTCAGACGGGGTTAACATGTACCGAAACAGCTGTCACTGAATTATATAACAAATATGAAAATCAAATAAAACTACCTTTTATTTTTATTTAATTAATAATAATTTTGAGTTTTATAAATATAACTACTAATTTTTCGAGAGATTAAAAACTCATTTCTGAGTTTAGTGACATATTAGCAACCTAAAATTTGGTATTTTCAGATATTAACTCATACATACAGACATATATAAATAGTACAATATTATAAATAAAGAAAACTATTATGTTTTAATGTAGATATTAATAAATATGAGAATATCAAAAGACAGATAAAATTATTAGACAATTTTTAAAATATTTTAATAAATATGGGAATATCTTGTGAAATAATTGTAATTTTTTTTGGGAAATATATATTTTTAGTAAGAATCTAGACTAGCGTTTCCTAATGTGGAGCCCCCGCCCCATAGGGAAGTAATTCGATAATGAGCTCTTGTAGATTTTATAAACCAACTGTCTATTATGATTTAATTTGCATTAAAAAGAATCGTTGGTATTTCAATTTTGAAATTATCGACCGTTAAAAGTGTTGTAAAAGTCTGCTAATTAAAAAAATATTCAATTTGAAATGTTATACTGTCAGTTGACAACAAATATTAATTACATGTTTTATTGTTTTTTGTGATACGAAAAAAAAACATTTTAAAGTAATATTGTGTATAAACATTTAGTGGCATATATTTTGTTTTATTTTTATTTATTGCTTTTCCGTTAAATATTTTTCGTATTATGTTTAATTGTGTACATATTATATAGGGGTATAAGAATGAATAGGTGGAGCATGGCACAAAAAGTTTTACAAACATTTATCTGGATAATATGTAATTTCAAGTTTCATGGAGATATTGTTATTTATATAGGAGTAAAATAATTTTTTCTGGTTTGGTACCTTTAAAAATCAACTTGCGGAAAACTATAATGAAACATTAAGATGAATTCGTATTAACTCTATGAGTAGGCCTAAATGGGTGTGAGTTGATACAAGTCTAAGAATGGCCATAAATATGTTGAGACAGGATACGAACTTAGGGCAGCGAAAGTTATCACATTACCTATCCGGGTCTTGAACTCGGTGGTTTTGTTCGCGAAGCCACAAACACGACCACACGGCTTTTACAGAACACTTGTAACTTATCTCGCAAAACACGGTAAGTGACTGGATTATCAAAACGTGGCTCGCGGTAGTATATTAAAATTTATTATGTTGTACAGATTCAGTAACAAGCATAAAATACCATAATTCAGGGATGAAATTTAGCGTTAGTAATCTTAAAATGTTACTTCCTGAATGGGTTAAGGAATGGCTAGAACAGACGGTTCGCTAGTGAACATAGTAAAACGGTCCTTCACCCCACTGGTTGTTTTATGCCGACATCACAGATAATGTAAAATTTGAAGCTTTCCCGGCATTGGTTAACTAAAATATCTTGACGGGCTATCAGATCTTACGGGCTATCAGCCAGGTCAAGTAACAAGTTTCAAGTTTTCAAGCTCTAACTCCGAAACCAACATCCAGGCTCTTATTCCATCAAGTCATTACGAGTATAATACATTGCAGAAAACTTTTATATTATTTACCGACTGAGCAAATGTTTCGCAATCGCGTAAAAATAATAATCTGGTGCAAATACTGCAAGAATACATTTTTTTGCTCATTGATTTGCTTTGGTACCCAATTAAGAATCACGTCTATTTTCATTGTTGTACTATCTTTATCTGGTGTTCTCTCCTGGCATTTGCGTAATTGTAACCCACTTCTGAGGTTGGGGCGCCTTGAAGGCGGAGTTACGTTGCCCCAATGATATGATGGGTGATGATGATAGTAGTGCGCCAGGAGAGTCCTTAATCCTAAGCTTAACCTAGGATGAATATGAATGATGATGATTGCGATGGCCATATGATGTTCATGGACCGTTTGGCCATAAAGTTTCTTGGCATTTGTCTTACAGGTGAGGAAAAACCCCGATAAAAACCTCACCCATGAAACTGTCCCGACCGGTGATCAAATCCGGCCCGCTGTATGACAAGGCAGCAAGCTACCTCGAGACTACAGTGATGGACTTCTTGTACTATCTTATATAGTGAAAAAGCTAATATATTTTAGTTGAAGACATCTCTCGAAAAAAGGATTTAACCATAATTTTCTGTGAAGGCGGTTTTACAGTATTAGCCGTTGTTTATGGGCTCTTCCCAATTTACTAAGTAGTTGACATACTGCTAAATAAATTACATAATTTACCTTTCGGTTCAACTTGGCTGTAAGATGGTGTTCCATCTATAACCGCGCAGGACTACAAACCCGATTGACAACTCTTGCCAATTGCCTAAAAAGGTAGCAGCTTAATCTCATATTATCCCAAGGGCGTCCTAAGAGGGCTCGCTGTAGCGTTTTGGTAAAAGTAATACACTACAAGCAGGAAAGTTTGAGTACTGATAGATTAAGATTTTTAAACTTGCCCTGAACCTCCTGATGGCACCATGACCCTCGGGGCGACTCAGCCTCTACCGGAATCAGTACCAGACACTTCTTCTGAGGGGTAAATACAGCCGTCAAGCAAAGCTAACAACCCGGTTGGCATCCTGTGTCCCTGTATAGTTAGGTGAGAGCCTTAACATTCTTCTAATCCAATGTCAATATTCACCATCATTACAACAACAACAAAAACTCTAGAAAACCGTATATTTTCAACCTAAGGTCTGTAAAATTTTCGATTATATTTACCAAAAAACCCAGGCTTTAATCTGGCACTTGCACCACTTAACTCTTAATAGACATTTTAATTTTATTATGCTAACTAAAATACAACCGCTCCCATTAAATTTGCTTTCTTAGTTCTTAACATTATTTAATAACGTGCAATTGAAGCAAAAAATCATTTGAATACAATATAGGTCTAATTAAAAATACTGTAATACAATATAAATATAAAGTAAATAATTATCTCTATTGCAAATATAAAAATAAATACTGATCTAATGTAGGCCAATTGTAATATTATTAATTAATAGAAAATTATGTAATACTAATGTAAAATCTAAATTAGGGTCTAATGTTACGTTGAAAAAATCATTTTGAATAAAAGTATAATATTTTTTAAGGTCGAGGTGAATATTAATGGGAAACTATATCTCTTAGTTCCTTTAGGCACAGTAATAGTGTATTACTGAAACTTGTAATGTAAAAATGGAGGTTAATAGTACATTTTTATCTTGAATATTAGTATAGGGAAGTTCGGGTAATGTAGGCCCTTCTGTTTGAGTGGACCGTGTAAACATCATCTTTAATTGGTGTTGCCCTCGAACATAAAATATTTTAACTTCTTCCCCTCATCAATTTTGACGGGTTCAAGGTCAGTTTATTTTATGCTTTGTGCGAAGAGGGATTTATTTGTGATAATTATGAAAATGGCCACTAAAAGTTTTTCAAGCAGAGAATCATTTCTTAATTTCTGCTATTGAATATTACAAATGTTGAAAAAAAACTCTTATATATATATTATATATTATGTAGATGCTGTTTTAATATACTGACATGTTTCGTTTGATATAATGTGACATGGTGGCTGTATAAAATAATTAAACATAACAAAGGAATTCGGTTAATGTGGACCCTCCACGAGGACTTGGGTCCACTTTACACGAATACGTATATTTTATCAATGAGGATGCTATCTGTAAAAACCATTCACTTGATTAATTTTATTTAATATCCTTGTAATTTTACTAAATCCAAGGACCGTTGCTTTCTGCAGTTGAATGACGTGTGAATGTTATAATCAACAATAATTTTTCAAAACATTAAATACATATCAACGCTTTTTAATTATGATCAGTCATAAATATTTTCAGATTAATCTGTGTCTGTATAAATTAATAAAGTTAATAAACTTAAAAATAGACTAAAAGCTAAGATAGACTCTGGGGTCCACTTTATCAGAATATGGAGGTTAAAGTCGACCTTTCTTTTAATGTAGAAAAGTTTATAAATTATGAAGATGTTTCCATATTTGAATAAAATAACAATGGTATTTTATAGTTACAACACTAATGATAAGCACTGTAATTAAACAAAATTTGGCCAATATCTACAGAGATTCAACATCATAGAAAATGCAAGCTGTAATTGTGGAATTAGCAATCAAAGTGTAGAACATATCATATTTGATTGTCCATTGTGCTGGAATGAAAGATTTCAAATTGTATGTCTTCTAAATAACATCGCCTGTCAAAGTAAACCACCCATTACAGAAGTGATTATGATACAATAGAACTACAGACTTTTTAATGTTTTTATAAATAAAATTCATAAAAAAACTTTAATTTTATATAAAAGAAAAATTATATAACGACACAAATTTGACAAAATATAACCCTAATGTACCTTAGGTGAAATAGGGTTTATAGGTCTTGGATAATAAAAAAAATTAAACAAAAATCAAATCCCTTAATTAAAAGAAGAAAAACAGCAAACAGGAGTCCAAATTACCCGAAGTTGCTCTGCTAATAATTTTACTTATTATTAAAAAAATAATACCATGAAAATATACAAAATTCTGAAACAAATTGGTTACGAGAGGATTATGTTTCCATAGATTGAATATTCATATTTCGTATCAATAAGATTGGTATGCTAAAAGATCACATCAGGCCTATGGTTTTCAATTAATAAGAGCTGCCCTTTTCTAAAAAAAAGAATAACAAGGGGGAAAAAAAGACAAGACATTGTAATGTATTGTGAGAGATCCACTTTATGAAGTCTATGAGATACTGCATTCCTCGAAGACAGACAATGTAAAGAATTTTGTTGAGGAGATATAACCTTTTTCCGCTATGTCACTAAAGCTACTTAATGTCACAGAGTACAAGGCTTAGTGTCACACAGGCTGACATTGATAATACCAGCTTATTCTCACTATATATTTCTCATTACATTCTAAATTCTACACACGGTTGTAAAAATAATAAAACTCTTACTATTAACGTTATAGGCCCTGTGCGCAAACGAGTACTATATAGGTCTATCCTTAGAATAACAGGCCAATAAGCTTTAAAATAACTATTTTTATCCATAAACTCCATTATTTATTTGTTCATTCATTCATATTATATATGTTTTAACATATAGGACATATATAGAGTCTATAGGACATTTAGGTGTACTTAACTACAACATGTGTTGTTATTATGTCTATCATGTGTTTTTTGATGTTCTCTGATAATATATATATATATATATATATATATATATATATATATATTATCCTCATATTAAGGCACTACAACTTCATAATTGAATGTTTTGGCCTTCTCAATAATCTTCCTCGAAACTCTTCATCTTCTGTCAATCTCAGGTTTGTCATCCTCATCTTCTTCAAATCCTCCCAAATATCGTCCTGCCATTTCATCTCAGGTGTGTATATATATATTTCATTGTTACAATTAAATATTGACACCAAACAATGAAAACCAAATATGTCATGAAAAGAAAACAGCCTGAGTCGCGATTTTAACCCGAGACCTCTAACTCTATACGTTACTGCGTCACCGATAACAACCAGTGCAAACATTGTATATAAGGGAAGGAAAATTAGTTATTGCACTGGGATGTCTGGATAGCGTGGTCGGTAACGCACTAACGTATCTAGTTACAGTTCCCAGGTTCAAATCCCGGTTACGACATTCATTTTTCTTTTCATGACACATTCACACACAAATTTATATATATATATATATATATATATATATATATATATATGTTATAATTAAATTTTTGACACTGAGCAATGCAAGCTTAATATGACATGATAAGAAAAATAAATACCTGAACGGGATTTGAAACCGGACCTCTGGGTTGGTACCCCAGCGTGCTATCCATTACACCACCAGGCAAATCCAATTCAAACCTTATCTTTCTTATTATATATATATATATATATATATATATATTGCAAAAAATTAGCGACGATCACGATATGCGAATATGTCCAATGTGCGTGAAATTTGAAGATGAGATACATATATTAGGACAATGTAATGATTTAGAATATTGTAGACGTCAGTTATTACCGGAAAGATTTCTAAATTCAAATCGGGAAAGATTGGCATGCTACGAGTTATTGGTAAATCCAGAAAATTGGATAAACTTGGGTAAATTTCTGGACAAAACGCGGAAAATAAGAACAACACTCATTATGAATAAAATATGTTATCAAAATGCAATAACATTAATTCTTAATAATTATATATAAATTAATTAATGTATAATGCTATTGTGTTATTATTTAATTGTAATATTACTGTGTTTTTTGTAATTGTAATGTTATTGCTTTTTTTAGTGTATAATGCTATTTTGTTATTATTTAGTTGTAATATTATTGCGTTTTCTTTATGTAATTGTAATGTTATTGCTTTTTTGTTTTGTTTTGTTGTTCATTTTTCTTCACACTAGTAGCAATTGTTTCTTTATTGCAACGGACTGTCAAAAGCACGTACGGCTTACTGCCCGTGCGACCCATATTTGTAAATAATATTGTAAATATCTTACTTTTGTCTAATAAAGTCCTACTATATATATATATATATATATATATATCACGCTGGGGTACCAACCTAGAGGTCCCGGTTCAAATCCCGTTCAGGCATTTATTTTTCTTATCAATTTTATATATATATATATATATATATATATATATATATATATATATGTGTGTGTGTGTGTGTTGTGTGTATGTAATTGTTAGGCCTACTATAATGAGACGGGTTCTGGTAAAGGATTTCCAACCAAGCATTTATCTTGGCAACTGAGAAAAAATCAAGAAATGATCGCAGTCAAATAGATCAGTACTGAGGACCTCCTCATTACGAGTTTCAAATGATGAAACCAGAGCCAACTCGTTCGGTTATTTTTATTCTGCTCTAAGGTTTCAGAAAATGTAGTGTATCTACAACATAACAGAAAATAAACTGATTTTGTTAATGAAGGAATTCATGAATTAGGAAGATGCTGCAGTGTTGCAGTAGAAACAAGAAAGCTCATGCGCTGTGTTACATAAGTGTTCAGTGACTTGACAACCTTATCCTGTTACTGTACAGCTTCCGTTCCTCTGATCAAGACAATCCGAGTAGAAAATTGCTCTGACATTCACGAGAAATTCACACTCCGATATTATATTCCCTGTCAGCTCTCATCTCTTCCCCAACTTCATACTTATTGTTATTACTATTATTATTATTATTATTATTATAAACAAATATAAAAAATGAAAAAATGAATATTGATTATTCAATAGTAGATTATATACGGTATAAGCAATTAAATTGATATGGGCACGTACGACGAATGAAAGAAGAAAGATTACCCAGGAAAACATTGGAATGGTGTCCACCTGGAGGAAGGAGGAGAGGAAGACCTCGAAACTCGTGTAGCCTATGCAGTAAATAAGAACTGGAATGAGAGCAAGAGGACTGGATGGAGAGAGACGAGTGGAGAAGAAAAATAAAACTTTAGGCACAGAAAGATGTGTAAACATTAAAAAGTCTGTACATAAATAAAGTATTATTATTTTCATAAACGGCAAGATAAAGTTTATGAAAGAGATAATAGGTTATATCCGATGAGCTCTCAAAAGAAATGAAGATGTTCTGCGAGAAATTCAACTATAATCAGTGATCCGTTTTATAAACAAATACAAGCATACAACTGGAAAACTATGTATAACATAGGTCTATGGACAGAATCCCAAAAGCCATGTTTCATTACTGCTCATATGGAAAGAGACCCTTTAGGTCCTTCAAAGAAGATACGTATCGAGGTGGTAACAGATTATCAGATCTTAAACTTACATGTAATATTGTGATAACTTATTTTACCTATATTTTAAATATCGTATTCAATTTTATTTATAGATTTGTGAACATTCCATGTGATAAATTTCGGTATCACTTTCCTTAGTTTAAGAACTTAATTTCTTCTCTCTCCGTCCCGTAGGTTTTTAGTATGTGGTCATCTGATAAGCAGGGGGGAGAAGATTGCCCAAATTAGTAATGGAATAAATACCTGCAAAAAAGAAGGACGAGAGAACGTTCCAGAAAAAAATCATTGTTATAAGTTATAAAGATGTAAAGATTTGGAAACGGAGGCCTATAGGCGGATCAGAGTACGATATATGGCGTTTGGACACCGAAAGATACCAACAACTGTTCAATTCCCCGATTACATTATTATTATTATTATTTATTATTATTATTATTATTATTATATTATTATTATTATTATTATTATTATTATTATTATTATTATTATTATTATTATTATTATTATTATTATTATTATTATTATTAATAGATGTTTTAAGAAGATCAGCTGGAAAATCTAGAATGGATAGAATACGAAATAAAGAAATAAGGGAAATTATGGGTGTACAAGAAGAGCCGGACATCATAGACATCATAGAAAAGAAAAGATTGCAGTGGTATGGTCATATCAAACGAATGCCAGAGCAAAGATTGCCAAAAATTGTTATGGAATGGATCCCAATGGAAAGGAGGAAGAGAGGAAGACCGAAGAAAACTTGGATAGAAGGGGTACAAGCAGCTATGAATATCAGAGGAATGGAGGAAGATCAATGGATGGATAGAGAGGAATGGAGTTTGGTTTCCGGAAGACGGCGGCAGCTGCCATGATACCGGATGATGATGAAGATTATTATTATTATGATTATGATTATTATTATTATTATTATTATTATTATTATTATTTTCGTCAACATAATCATATCATCCTTATATGATGATGTAAGGGATGTAATTACATTTGAAAATAATAATTAAGTTTATACTGGAAACGTGATGGCTACCAGTGCATAATAAGATAAAACCACTCGAAAGAACGCCATTACATGTAGATCATAAAGAAACAAATGACATGGGATTACAATCACAGTTTACATTCTCATAAATCAAATTGTTCAATTTGAAACGTCTATTTCTCCTTATTGAACATTCCTCGAAATAAAATGTGATCGCATTCCATGAATAAACTTGAGAAAGTAATAACCATAACGCAAACATAATATAATTTTTATAACTCTCGAAATGTATTATTACATATGAAATGTAATGTGCACTAGAATTTTAATAGTCGTATAAAATGTTTAAACTCAATTTGAATCAAATAAGCGTAGAAACGTTGATATTTTATGGAATTCTCATATGCACCTGATTCATATATGTAGAGGAGAAAAAAAAATTGAGTATTCCTCTAAGTTGTTCCCTGGGATTAGTTGATATAGTTAAATTGATGATAATAACAAATTCGTTATCCCAGTCAAAGTTTTGTTATTCAGAAATTCGTAGACGTTTCGATCTCTCTTTATGTGAGATCATTCTCAAGACTCAGTTCCAGTTGTCAACCGTAATGGATTAAAGGATATATTTTAATTACATTCGGCGTATTAATTTTCATTACAGTTGACAACTGGAACTGAGTCTTGAGAATGATCTCACATAAGGAGATCAAAACGTTGATGAATTCCTGATAAACAAAACCCTGACTAGGGTAACGAATTAGTTATTATCAATTTAACTATAAAAGTGAAAAAGTACAAATTAATAACAAAACCCTCTAAATAACGTAATTTTACAAAAATAGACAAATAAAATACACACATCATTTCTTTAGGTATATGAAGTGATCTCAAAGTCAATTATTAGATTTGAAAGCGTAATTTACACATAGCGATCAACAAAAAAAATTTAAATTTATAGCCTAAGTCCACCGCTGTGGTCTCGAGGTAGCGTGCTTTGTCACGCAGCGTGCCCGGGTTCGATTCCCGATCGGGACAGGCTACTGGGTGAGGTTTTTTCGGGGTTTTTCCTCACCTGCAAGACAAATGTCAGAAAGCGTAGGGCCCAACGTTCCCCCGAAAATCACCCGGCCATCATCATCATCATCCTTATCATCATTATTCACTGGTGTGGAAAGCAACGGGAAGCTGCCACACCTGGAATTCCCTAGTGAAGCTGCAAAGCATGGCATGAGGTGTTATGATTGCAGTGAAAGACCTGCCCTCGGGCAGAATTACTATGGATGGATGGATGGATGGATGAATGGATATATATCCGAAAGGCAGAATTCTTCACCAAGTCGAATTTATACTCCGATTTTGTTTTGCGGAATATTCATTTTTTATTTTGTTAATTATATATATATATATATATATATATATATATATATATATCCATCCATAGTAATTCTGCCCGAAGGCAGGTCCTTCACTGCAATCATAGCATTTTCATGCTTTGCTTGCAGCTTTACTAGGAAATTGTATATATATATATATATAATTTCGTTGCAAGAAAACAAACAAGGCGGCTGCTAGAGTGATTTCTAAATTAAGGATTTCAGATAAACATTCAATCCTGATTTCGCTGAATTTTGGAGAATACCTTCCTTGTATGTTTCAATGACATATACTAAGTTTCGTTGCGCAAAATAAAAAATTGCGGGCGCTAGAGTGATTCATAAATATTCGCTTCAGATGAATTTCCATTGCCAATGATCCGATTTTGCTGGTTATCAAACTCGACTTTACTATTCTTAATTTATTGCTTTATGCCGAGTTTGGTTCCTAAAAAATAAACAATTAGCAGCTGATGCGTTAAAAGACGCGACGCGTACACACACATACACACACTATATATATATATATATCACACATGTATCATAGTCATTTTCGATGTTATAATAAGTGGGATCGATCAAGACCTGCATTTTTTTTCTCTCGTAAAAACAATCTGATTAGCTATATTCCTTCGGAATCCTCTAGTTAAAGAGAAAGAGGTGCCGAAGTAAGCATGTTAATAGGAAGGTAGTTCCCATAATTACATGAAGTCCATGGAAGCCTGTGCAGAAAAGAGAGTTGTGAGATCATTGGCTGGATTCACAAGATTGGAAAATTGAAAACACAGACATTGCGACTAAATTTAAATTAAGAAATATAACTGAAGATAGAACATATTAAAGAAAAGATGGACAGAATATATGAAAAGAATGAAATTAGATATACGAGGGATGATTAATATTGTGTATAAACAAAGAGGGGAAATATAAAGAGATTGAAGAAGAAGAAGAAGAAGAAGAAGCTGAGATTAGCTAATTTAAGAATTAAGGTATTATCTCACCTCTTGATACTCGAAGAAACGAAAGGTTATGCTCCAATCTTCCGGAAATTATATACCTACATTAAGTATTCACCTAATAATGTAACTTTGAAGGCTTTAACGCCCGGTGTCGAATGTCTTAAACGTGACTCTAACGAGCGATCTTCCTAAATTCAGGAAGTTAAAAAGTCCTCAAAATTTCGTCTCTTCCTCAGCAGACATCTTCAGGAAACTTAAAATCTCGCAATATTTATTCTTCAGCTGAGGATGATACTTGAGGAGTTAACATACGAACAATACAGTCTAAGAATATCTGCCGCACCGCACATGAACTTCAAAGATTTTAACTACCAAACTATGATTAAAATATAAAGAAGACGTTATGTTTATGTATTATTAACTAAACGCCTTCATTATTTTGTTTTTTTCCAAATGCTCCAGGTTGTCATTTTGACATTTCTGGTGTTCTCTCCTGGCATGGCATATTCGTAACCCACTTCTGAGGTTGGGGCACCGGAATAGCGGGGTTATGTTGCCCCGATGATGAGAGTTGATGATGATGGTAATGGTGAGCCAGGAGAGGCCTTAAACTTAAGCTAATTAGGCGAATATGATATTGATGATAATGATGGCCAGATGATGTTCGGGGACCGTTTGGGCCTTAAAGTTTCCTCACATTTATCTTACAGGTGACGGAAACCCCGAAAAAACCTCACCCAGGCAACTTGTTCCGATCGGGGATCGAACCCGGGCCCGATGCGTGACAAGGCAGCACGCTACCTCGAGACCACAGCATTATCATTATTATTATTATTATTATTATTATTATTATTATTATTATTACATGTGGGTAATTTTAACCACAAATTTTTAGTTTATATATCAAATGCGTTATTTTATTCACAAGTATATTGGAACTGCGGTAAAATTAAATTAATAATTTATAGTTATTTAACCTTCATTTTTAACCATATAAGTTACATCTAATATTATTTTTTGAAAGTATTCACAATTTTAATTTTTAACAAGTGTACAAAACCAATGTACCAAATGAAAATATATCTTATTTAACTCGTATGTCTCTTGACGTAGATATATGGTACATGAAATGATCTCAAGCCTCAAATGAGAGATTTTAAACAAAAAATTTCCAGCCCTTTCACGTCCAGATTTGAATTGTACTAATGAAATTAGCTATTCAAAGCGTCGTTAAAATAAAATAAAAACTACCCCAAATCTTAAACTCAATTTATAAATTTGAGATGAGTTTTAAATGTCTTCAAATATGGTATTTTACAGAAAAATGTTTTAAAATTGGCTTTGAAATAATGTCTTCCCAAATCTTCGTTCTTAACTACAAAAATTTGGGAGTCATTTTTAAATGTGTTTAAAGTAGGTATTTAGAATTTGGTGTATACATTAAATAATAATTTAAACAATACTCCTTTTTTAAACTGAGTGATTTTTAAATGTCTTCAATATAACATGGTATTTTATTCTAAAGTGTTTTGAATTTGTTGTAGAAATTAAATGTCTTATTTAATCCTCATGTTAAAACCATATAGATTTGAGAGTAACTTATAAATGTGTTCAAATGTGGCATTTTATTCACAATTGTTGTACAAATGAAACGATACATTATTTAACTTACATCTTTAAACAAAAAAAAAAAATTCAAATTCTTTTAGATGTGGTATTTCATTTACAAATGTGACTATAACAACCATAGGATTTATGTTATTTGTTGCATTAAACTTGGTTTGGTAATATAAAAATAAAATTCTTATAACAATAGAAAACCAGGAGATATGTTGAAGCCTCTTAAGGAATGGAATTTGAAGATCCTCTTAATTGAGTCTGTAGAAAAGCTATAAATTGAAGATATATTGAAACGCGCGACCTTGGATACACATCGAAGCCAGTCGATAAGTTGAAATGTCAGTATATTCACATGAAACAACATAGTTAAATATAAGTTGTATTTGGTTTCCAATTATAACACTTCGACATGATGTATGTGGTACATACACACCCATTGCGCATGCCCTTAATAACTTTTACCAATTATACGCTCTGTTACACATGTTAGTTTGATCTTTGTACCGATTTTCAGTTCCAAAATTTTAGATACCGGTAAGGCTAATTTCAAACGTATCGAATATAATTTAAAAATCCCTGTATATTTCCTAGGAATGAGGTTATGTTGTTCGAATGGAATTTATTGGGGACAAAATTAAAACTTACTGAGACGGAACACACCAACAGGCCTGAACCATGAATATAATGGCGATGAGCACTTAAAGAAAATACTATTTGGAATGTCTAGGCGTAGTTAGAGGATAATATTCAGATGGGTCTTACGAAATTGATTGTAGGATATACGAATTGAATTCGTTGGATGATGGTAAGGACCAGTGGAGTACCTAATTGTTTAGTGATTTCGCGAATCACTAATTCCGAATGCCCTATAGTGATAGGTTATATATATATATATATATATATATATATATATATATATATTATAGTACCCAAATTTCCTATTACACTAAACTATTTGTATTTATATAAGACACAAATTCTTTAAATAATTAATATATCTTATATTAATTATTAGTAATTTCCTTTTTCTGGCAAATTTCCTGGATATTATGTTTTTATTCCTTCGGGTACTGTTGGAACATCCCCGATATATCGAATTTTTCTTGTTTTAATTCTAGCTACGATATTATATTACTTATATTGAGTAATTGTCTTTTATAAAGTAGCTTATAATTTTGTGAAATTATATCAGTTGACACAGAAATATATTCTCTACTTTAAATTACATTTTCATGGAATTTATACCCACATAGCATTCAAAGATTTCTAATTGTCTTTGAGAGCCTATTTCTGAGGGTAGGCTTAAATAATCTTATTTAGTTATCAAAAAATTGGATAAAGTTACAAGATTGTAAGTGCGGGATATCTTTAAATGTTGAATTTAATTTCCACAAATTTAATAGAAAGGTCGTGAAACATGATCACTTACATTAAGGATAAAAAACAAGCTAATCGTTTTCAAAAATCCGATAACAACATGAATATTCGGTGCTATAAAGGATGAGTTTGAATAATGGAAGAAGCTTCATAAAGGGGCAATCCTTAATTCATATAGTAGGAACAATTGAATATGTCTTGCTTGTATACATTTTATTAATAGTTTTAGTCTTAATTTAAACTAACATTAACTGGTTGTATTATAGATCGTAATATTTATTTTGTTATTATGCAGGGCACTTGGATTGGAAATACAGATCATTCACCCAAATGCCCGACAGACCTTACTAACATATTTACAATAACTATACAAAATGGAAACAATAACATAAAACAACTATTAAAAATATAAATAGAACAATCTTAAGTAGATTAGGAAGTTTGCAAGCGTTAGATCCTTTTCCCTCTTGCCTCCCAGTAGCGTTGATGGAGTGTAGAAGTTGTTAGTGCAGAACAGTGGAGTAGGTTGGCAGAATCCAGTCCTGCACAGCATACAGAGAGGATTGTTCAATATTCCCGGACGATGAAGGTGGGTAGCGAGACAGTCATGTCCTGTTGCAATCCGAAATTTTGCGACAGCTTCTTTCCGTGGCTAATCTGGTACTTCAGAAACAATTTTATTTCTCCATTGGCTTTCTTTGGTCCTTTCTAACAATGCCAGATGGTATTTAGATTTTATCTTGGCGTGGATAGCAGTGGTAAGGAATTTCTTTCATGGGTGCTTGTAGAATTTGAGTGCTTCGTTTTGCAAGAAGATCTGCAGCTTCATTTCCTGCGATCCCACAGTGTGATGGTATCCATTGTAGTGCAACTCGTTTTTGGAAGCATATAAGGCTGTTGATGAATTTTCTGCACTCTACAACTTATTTGCTATAAGCCGCTGTTAGACAGTTTTTGCAATTGCACTAATTGCTGCTTGTGAATCTGATAGGATAACAACATTAGAGAAGAATTCTGGTCTACATGTGAGGTGGAAAACTGCTGTTCGAATGGCTTCTACCTCTCCATCAAAAGGGACACAATCTTTGCCAGTGAAATATATGTTGCGAACAGATCACTGTAGATTCCAGATCCTGTATTTCCATTTGAACTGATTTTGGATCCATCAGTATAGACATGTAACCAACTCTCTGCTGGATATCGGGTTGAGATGGTTTCTAGCGCAATGGAGCGTAGGATTTCAGGTGATGTTTCTGACTTGTTAATAATTGAGTTAAGTCGAGATCGAATTCTATTTTAACAATTTCAAGTGGGTTTTCTATTGGGGGTAATTGTCCAGATTTAGTTGAGATATCAAGCATGTTATTTTCTTTGTTGCATGTTGCATAATGCCTTCTTGTGTTTTTAATCTTCTGGGGGTGTGTTGATCTTGAGGGCAGTAAGGTATGTTAGGTAGCCGTATCAATTTTTCATGCACTTTCAGTGCATTTTCAGTTATTTTGGTTTCTATTTCAATGTTGTTAGTACATAGATAGATCGTAATATAATAGATATCTTTTTGATCAATTTTTTATTTAGTATTTAATATTAGAGTTAATTGAGATTGTTATATTCTAATGTAATAGCCTATATGTTTGTCCTGGTGAGTGGAAGAGAAGGCCACATGGCCTTAACTCCACCAGGCTAAATCAATCTAAATCTAATATTGTTACGGTTATTAAATCGTGTAGCCTTGATAGACGACAGTAGGTCTATTTTACTGAGAAACTCTGCGGGACAGAACATGGGAAAGTTCTATGTGGATGTGAAAAAAATATTCGGATAGCTCTTAGAGAAGAGGGCATGGAAGATATGAACTGAATTGGCTGATGGCAGAGACCAATTGAAGCCCTTAATAAAATCGGATCCTACAGGTTCCCTAAGCTATGGAATAGTTAGATACTTGATGCAAAAGTGTATTTTTATTTTTGAAGATTTTTTAATTCTTAAATAACCAAGTTTTTGAGAATTAATTCGCCACATTAAACAAGTAAACCAGTTAAATATCACATAAGGACAAATGTTCTTTTAAATTTTAGTGTGAATAAGATATAATTAAAGACTATATATATTTAAGACAATATTAGAACATATAATACTAAGCAAATACTTCGTTAACACTATACCTACATGAACACAGACTGATGTTGACAATAGAGTATTAAATTTCTGTATACATAATAATAGTTTCTATATGTAAGAGTACATGGCAATACGAATATGAATTTACATTTATACATATTTGGTAAGTCTATTAATATTTTATGATACGTAAAACAGTGAAATAATATTAAATATTTGTTCTGTACAAATACAAGAAATAATATTTTACATTCGCAATAAATGTCAAGCTAATATTGAAGGACATCGCACGTTTCTCTCCGCTAAATTTACTGATGTGAGGCCATTAAGAGTTTTAATTTTTTTAGACCTTCGAGACGTCTTTCCTACACAAGACATTTTTTTTCAAATTTCTGGTGTTAATTTACATATTTCGAGATTAAGTTATCAAAATAATAACTTTTTTATAAAATTTAAAACATCTCTTTACATTAAGCCCTAATAAGTTTTTAAAATAATTTTATGGAAACACTTTAAATAATTTGACAGAGGGCCATTGTGAGATTTAAGGTTACTGTATTTGAGTAATTAACTCTGTACTGACGTTTCCGAGCTCTTTTCGACTCATTCTTCATGCTGATGCGTGGATTTGAGCAGGAGTCAGCAAGAGCTCGGAAAGGTTGCAAATCAAGCGTCACGGTATAATAGCCAAGACTTACCGCTGTGATACGCGTATAATATTACTACTTTAGTTACAGTGAACCCGGGTTCGATTCCCGCCCATCCAGAGTTCTCATGTGACGTACGGTGTAACGGATGAGAATAACTTTGTCCCCTCCCATTGTCATATGAGCTTCTAGTGTGGAATATAGTTAATTTAATAACCTAAGGATTTAGACGACCAACAAAATGTACAGTGAAATTCTGAAATACATTTAAATTATCTAAACATCTCATTTGCAAAATTACGGAAAACTTTATAAATATTTATTTTAGTTGCATGAAAATTGCAGATGCTTCATGAAAATAGTTAAACTTGAATAGCCCTATTTATGTAATACTAGGCCAATGTCTCATTTCAGTATTTAAAAAAAGGGCCCGGAAAACAGAATAGTGCAGAACCGTTAACATCAATATATAAAAAAACTTAATTAGTAATTTTACCAAGTAAATAAGCCCATTTACACAACAAAAACTGTATGAGCAAAACTAACGACATAGTTAACAATTTTTCACTATAAGACTAACAACATATTTCCTTAGACAATATAATGCATAATCGTGTTCCGTGTATACTTTTATTATTCATTTACATTTAAACTTACTTTACCAAGATAATTACTTAATCAAATTATAGATTATTATTATTATTATTCTTTTTCAACTTTAATGTGTATAGCCTATACATAAATATATATATATATATATATATAATGTATCATTAATCAATATATAGATAATTCACAATTGTCAATATAATACATGTATAACTTAACCTTGGTGAAATAGAAGAGAAGACCTTACGCTCTTAACTCCATCAGGTAAAATAAATAAATTAAAAAGGAAATAACTAAAAAAAGTATTTCATGTTACATATAACATTTTTAATAGTTACGAAGAACTATTTATTTTTTCAATTGGGAATAGTGGTTAGATCAGTCTTCACGTACCTCATTTTACAAGTAATACTTTGAATTAGCTGACTCCAACATATAGAAAGAATACACCCAATAGACTCCCACAAATTTTGCTTCACTACTAACCCAAAGGAAGAAGAAATATTGGGCGCCTCATAACTAGATGGAGTGGTACGGTCTCATGATGTGGAAACTGGTTTATGGCCTAATTTAATGATATAGAAGAAGAATAAGGAGAAGATATTGAATTAGCACATATTTTGGATATTTAAAATCTATTCATACTTTATCTACAAACAGCCTAATAACTTGAAAATTATGTAAAGAACGGCAAATACATTTCTAAACATTACAGAAAATACAACATTTTCGGTAAAGTCTTTTCACAGATTTACATATTTGAGTTTGATGCTATTCTAACAAGGGAACTGTCAACCATTGCATGTCCGAAAACCTATCTTGAAATTTCTTCCAGAGAAGCGAGGTGATATACAAAGGCCGTGTTCAAAAAAAAAATATCTACGGTTTTTAACTGCAAGACACTAAAATCAAGTACCAAATCTATCGTTTAAACTGTAGGGAACTAATATAACTCCTGTATTGGCAGACTGGAAAACCCTCACTACCCAATGTCCGCGCCGCGTCCCGCCACACTCCACTCTCTGCTTGACTCATGCAGGGATATACATCTACTCCGTTCAATGGGCTGCCATTGCCGGATTCTGGTTCGAGATACCTTGTACTCTAAAACGGTAGTTTTTTTTTTTTTTGAGACACGGGTTGGTACATGACAACGCTTCTCTGGGAGAAATTTCAAGGTGTTTCGGCATGTAATGATTAACAATTATCTTGTAATCTGGCGCCCAGATTTGAGAAGTTATCCTCTTACTGCAATATTGACACTAGGTCACAAGACAACAGTCTGCTAACAATTGCTCTTCATAGCACTTCCTCTTATTCTACTTCCTTCACAGTAGCCTCTGCCCGCTCCTGGAATTTCCTTCCTCAAGATATCAGGGGTTGCCGCACACTTGGCACTTTTAAGTCACGCTTATACAGTTACCTGTTGTCTAATAATTAATTTTTTTCTATTTATTTAAATTTATACTATGTCATTAATATTTTTTCTCGTTCTTTTATGTATCTTGTACATATTATATATTTAATTCGTTAAATCTAGAGTAAATCAAAATACATTATAAATATTAATTGCATTGTATTTATAACATGTAATCGTTTATGTATAGACTATTGTAATTTAGATGTAAAACTTTTTTTGTATTTTTTTAAAACCTGGTTGAGTAGCAGACAAGGCCTTAAGGCCTTAACTCTGCCACGTAAAATAAAGCTATTATTATTATTATTATTATTATTATTATTATTATTATTATTATTATTATTATTACTATTATTAGTTGATACTTGATTTATGTACTTCCAACTTTGACTTGTTCCCGGATATTTTAACAATTATTGCTGTACAAACGAAGTTGTAATTATAATAACAATAAAAATAATAATAATATTAATAATAAATAATATCAAGCAGTCAATATTAATCCTGTTTCTACTTGTTACAGTTTATTTTATCGCGGACAGCTGTTTCTCAGTGTATTACGTTTCATGGTTATGTTTAATGTTTAGATCGCTGTGGCTAATGAAGCCGATGAATATTGTGGGTGTGAGCCGACATTGCCACAAGATGTATGAGGGCGCAGCCACACCACGATAAACTGAGTGCTTTTTATTGTATCGCTATGTAAGCAATTAACAAAGCAACCGTACACCATGATATTCGTGGGTGACTTCAACGCATACATAAGACACGAACTCTGCTCTATGTAATTAATATAGCTCAAAAAAATATAACTGATAATATTTGGGTGTAGTTTGTATATCTAATAATATATACACTACATTCCAATAATATTGCTTTGCTTCATGATTAATATAATTAACAAGAGAAGCAAGACATATCTTCGCATGAATTAAAATACTTTGATATCAAATCTGTTTCACGTTTTAGGCTTATAAGCTTGTTACGTCTTCAGTTCATTTTAGAACGACCAAGAGCTCTATTGCCTTATGATTTATAATTAGTATATTTTATCAAACTATAATATTAAAATCCATGCTTCCTATATGATTATATATTTCTTAAGATAATTTTATGTAAATCAACAAAACCGTTTATTGGAGACAATCAAATTTTATAACCTTTATAGCCATTCCTCATAATTAATGTTAAGAATATACTTTGATCGAGAATTACATAATAAGAAATAAGTATACTACAATAAAACTGACCGTATATATTAATTTAATAATATTTATTAGGTCATAAAAACTTCCATACAAAAAAATGGAACATTTTCATGCCTAATACAAAAATTACTACATATTTTCCTACAAGCAAATGTTGTTAATCAAGATGGTGTAATAATAACAACAATAAAACCATTGATATATTCGCTAAAAACGCAGTTATTGTTAAAACATATGAGAGGAAATGTCTGAACATTACATATGCATGAGGGATACAATTCGAAAATTTACAAAGTGGCCAAATTAAATTGGAAGAAACTGGCTGGCAAGTCTACAGTATTTCATTTGATCTGTAGAGTTGGTATTTTCATGGTTGTAACACAGTAATGCAAACAAATTTGTATTGATAATGTTTATGATGGCAGTATAATAAAAATAACAGCAATAATATAATAATAATAATAATGTTAGGCCAAGAATGAGTTAGTGGAATAGCATTAACCATGATTTGAGGGAGGTAAATTATACAGGGGAAGATTGGGAAACCATTAGCTCAGGATACAGATATATGGAGGGCCTGTGTCCGTGGGGTCATCAACCTGAGGGTTCGATATTGCCAGTGAGTTAGTTAATAATAATAATAATAATAATAAAAATAATAAATTTTATTTATATACAGATTTTCAATGTTTACACATCTTTCTGTGCCTGTGTTTTATTTTCCTTTTCCACTCGTCTCTATCCATCCACTCCATTTCTTCCAGTTCTCTTGTTCTCATTCTAGTTCTTATTTCTTGCATCCACGATTTTCGAAGTCTTTCTTTCCTTATTCTTCTTAATCTTCCACGTGACACCATTCCAATGTTTTTCTGGGTAAGCTTTCTTCTTGCATTCATCGTACATGCCCATACCATAATTGCTTGTATCTTATATAATCTACTATTGAAAATCTAATATTAATTTTTTATCGTATGAAAGTATTTTTTTTCTAATTTTGAACATCATGCTGCTTTATAATAATAATAATAATAATAATAATAATAATAATAATAATAATAATATAATAATAATAATAAACTTTCTTTCATACTACCAATAAAATTAAATCTTCAAGAAATAACACAATATTGAATCCATTTAACTTGGTAATATCATAAAGAGTCAGAGTAATTATGACTGTCTCCTTTAACTCATCAAGTGATAAAATGTCTAATTCTCATATGTGTTTTATTACCGTATGTAATTTCTTATATATGCTATCAAATTCTTCTGAGTTATATTTATGAGATTATATCTTAAACTGTCAAGATACGAGTATATATACACATGAGGTGTTATGTCTAGGTCTACTTCTATAATAATTTTTGTGTATTAAAAAATTCCATAAAAATTTAACAACTTTTTTAACATAAAAAGTCACTACAAAACGAATACAAATGAGGGGATAAAACTTCTCACAGCACAAAAAGCTGATTATAATGTGTTCTATATTGAGCTCCACAAATAGTCTACTATATTTTCTCCACTATAAACAATTTGTTAATAAAGGATAATTACTATACTCCACAGGTTTATCTATAGGCAAAGGTGACTAGATATATACATAATACACAGTCAATATTCTCCAAGCTTAAGGGGACTGGGTAGTGATTTACACATAATAAATTCTTTTTATGTCCAAAAGTACATTTCAGTGTTTTTCAGCTTGTATTGCTGATAACTAATTGAAAATTTCTATAGATATACTCTGAAACTTTGTGCATCCAATGGTATATGCCATTGGTTTATATATAAAGTATTTACAACATGTTAACTGATGGCCTATTTTCCGCCATTTTCATTTAAATATTTAATTTGAAATGCACTTTTCTTCAATATTTTTTATTCAAATTCCTTATTTTTTTAAATTTGTTAAATGATGTCTGATCTCAATTCTAAAGCCGAATGTATTTAAATATGTCATACATAACATAACAAATGTCCACCGCTGTGGTCTCGAGATAGCGTGCTGCCGGGTCACGCATCGGGCCCGGGTTCGATCCCCGGTTGGGACAGTTTTTCTGGGTGAGGTTTTTATCGGGGTTTTTCCTCACCTGTAAGACAAATATCAGGAAAACGTTAAGGCCCAAACGGTCCCCGAAATCATCATCATTCATATTCATCTTAGATTAAGCTTACGATTAAGGACTCTCCTGGCGCACCATTATCATCATCAGCCATCATATCATCGGGGAACGTAACCCCGCCTTCCAGGCGCCCCAACCTCAGAAGTGGGTTACAAGTACGCCATGCCAGGAGAGACACCAGGATTGTTCAAAGACAACCTGGGGCATTTGCAAAAAAAAAACATAAAAAATAAAATATTTAGTTAGAGAAAATATGTTTTAAAAAAAGTTAATCAAATTAAGGATTTTTTATATTGACTTTCAGTGTGAAATATTTAAATAACTTTGGTTTCAGAATTGAGAACAGACATCATTTAACAAATTTTAAAAAAATCAAGAAATTTGAGTAGAAAATATTGAAGAAAAGAGCACTTATATATATTAAAATGTAAAAATGTTGGGAAATAGGCCATCAGTTAACATGTTGTAATTACTTTAGATACAAAACCAATTAATTGTGTCTTATACCATGGGATGCACAAAGATTCAGAGTATATCTATACAAATTTTCAACTAGTTATCAGCAAATACAAGCTGAGAAACATTGAAATATACTTTTGGATATAAAATTAATTTATTGTGTGTAAATCGCTACCCAATTCCCTTGCATTTTTTCAGAACTCTTAACATAAGTATTGATTCAACTATCTAACTTACTAACATTAACTACCCACTGGCACTATCGAATCCGTAGGTTCATTGCCGCGCGGACATAAACTCTCCATACATCCCTAATCTGAGCTAATGTTTTCCAAACATCCCTGTATAATTTACTTCTCTCAAATCATAGTAAATGTTATTCTCCCACCTGATTTTTCGTTTACCAACTGGGCGGTTTGAGTCTTTGGAATGGATTCCCTGAACCGATTGGGGGACTATTTTACCTGAGGAAAATTTTGCCCTATAGGAACCCATTTCCGCGTTTCTTGATGGTTTTATTTTTACGGTGAAAGATCGTCACTCTCTCGACCAAGGTACTTTTTTCGACTGGCTTATCGTCTTCAACCGTCCGGCATGGGTAACCCTTTCGGCAGCAATGCTACTATCGGTTCTATATTCATTTTGGAACCAACTCCACGTTAGAGAAAAGGCAGATCTTTACGTAAAGTGGTATAAGGATTTGGTTTTTTGTACTAACTAGTATTAACTTATTTCAGGAAATTTTGAAAAATAATAATGTAATAAAAATTACTTAAAACATGTGGATATAGCCTCTCAACTAATTTGCCTATATTAGCATTGGAATGTAATGGGAAAGAAGAACGAAAACGAGAGAGAGAGAGGGGGAATGTAATATGTGGCTTCTCAGAAGATCAGCGGTAGCAGGATTCGTATCCATAACACAGCAGGCTTGTATTACTGCCACACCTATTTTAGACATAGGATTTATATATGTTAAGAATACATTTCTTTAAAGATGCTGATTACTATTCTTATATATTACTATATTATTATACGTTTAGTAGAATATTTTACCACGATTCGCACGAATTAAGTACTTATATTCATAAAAAATATATATAACTGGATTATTTATGAAACAGAGCTTAGAAATGATTTTTTTTTTCACGAATGAAATTCCAGACAGAAGTATGTGGGGAGTTCTGACACGATTCTTGACCTTTTTTTTTTAGAATTTTATATATACTCGTGTATATATATAAGAAAATAAATGTTTGTGTTAGGATTCCTGAGTAGCTCAGATGGTTAGAGCGCTAAACGTACAGAGTTTAGAAACTCAGGCTCAAATCCCGACTCAGGAATTTATTTTTCTTTTCATGTGATATATATATATATATATATCCATCCATAGTAATTCTGCCCGAGGGCAGGTCTTTCACTGCAATCATAGCTTTGAAGCGTTACTAGGGAATTATAGGTTTTGTAGCTTGTCGTTGCTTTCCACACCGGTGAAGGATGATTATGATGAATACCGGATGATTTTCGGGGACCGTTGGGCCCTAAGCCTCCTGACATATGTCTTACAGGTGAGGAAAAACCTCGAAAAAACCTCTCGCAGGAGCCTGTCCCGACCGGGAATCGAACTCTGGTCCGCTGCGTGATAAGAGTGGTGGACATATACATAAGTTAAAAAGTTTAATTATTATTAGTTGTTTTGCCAAATGGAGTTAAGAATGTAAGGTTTTCTCTTCCAGCTTCGCCAGGAATAATTTAAACATACATTTTATTAATAAATGAACTAACTGTAAGTAAATGAATAAGATACGAGTTGTAATATTACGAGAAAATATACCTAAAAATAATAGCATAATCCTAGAACTTTATTATATACGATATCGAGTTAATAAAAAAATGATTAAAATAAATATTTATGGAAATCATAAAAGTATTATTGTAATATCAAAAAACCTGAAAATTGAGCGTACGTATTGTTTACGGAAATAATACTGTACGTAGGCTCTTATTTGAAATGTTCAGTGGGACAGATTTTTTATGAGGGGCAGTAATTTCAAGAAACGGGTATCGAATCAGTGAAAGATGAGGAAGAGTGAGATGTTTGATTTAGAGCTATTTCTCAATCGATTTTAAGCATCCAACAAGAATGTTAAACTATTCATTAGCAGTATCACGATTTTCAAACTAAGACTCGTAATACTCATGCTAAATCAGAGTTGCTTTAAATTTCTATTAATTATATAATAGTTCACTCATGATTCTGCAATATAAACAGAGCTTTATTATTATTATTATTATTATTATTATTATTATTATTATTATTATTATTATTATTATTATTATATATCTTTTTTGCAAATGCCCTAGGTTGTCTTTCGACATTCCTTGTGTTCTCTCTTGGCATGACGTACTTGTAAACCACTTCTGAGGTTGGGGCGCCTGGAAGGCAGGGTTACGTTGCCCGATAATATGGTGGGTGATGATGATGATGATAGTGGCGCCAGGAGAGTCCCTAATCCTAAGCATAATCTAAGATGGATATGAATGATGATGAATGCGATGGCCATTGTGCCCTTAAAGTTTTCCTGACATTTGTCTTACAGGTGAGGAAAAACCCCGATAAAAACCTCACCCAGAAAAACTGTTCCGACCGGGGATCGAACCCGGGCCCGCTGCGTGACAAGGCAGCACGCTACCTCGAGACCACAGCGGTGGAATTAATAATAATAATGAATGTAGAGAGAACTTATGCCCTCGCGGGCATGAATCTCCGTAATATAGTTAGTAGTATTATTATTAAAACTACTAACTATATTACGGAGATTCATGCCCGCGAGGGCATAAGTTCTCTCTACATTCATACTGTGAACTGATATACTGCAATAATTTCTTGTAGGCCTATAATTCATTTCCCTCAAATCCTGGTTAATGTTATTTTCCCATCTCATTATCGGTCTATCTATTGGGCATTTCCCTTCTGATTTTCCTAAGAGAAGTTTCCAGGCCTCTCTTTTTTACTTTTCCCATTCGTGTTGTCTATCACATCGTAGTATACAACACTGAACTGTTATTAATTGGCCTATATCTCATTTCCCATAAACATCATGTAACTCACTGCTGTGCAGTTTTTCTCCATCCACATTACTGTTCGCCTCTTTTTAGTTAAAATAATATTCTGAAGCTCTATATTTTCAATTACTGTAACCTATTCTCCTCTATTTCCTCCATGATATCTTCACCTTGTCGTGGTGGAGTGGCCTGCGTGCTTAAAAGATCCCGAGAGCTATGCCGATTGGGTTACCCATGCCGGAGTAGTCGAAGGTGATAAGCCAGATGAAAAAGGTACCTTGGTCGAAAGAGTGACGATCTTTCACCGTAAAAATACAACCATCAAGAAATGCGGATATGGGTTCAACTGGGGTAAAATTTTCCGGAAGTCAAATAGTCCCCCATTCGGTTCTCCGGGCGGGGACTACTTCATGGAACCCATGCCAAAGGCTCGAACATAGGGACATGTTCCTAGGAACATGGAATGTTAGGATACGGATATATGGAGAGCTTATGTCCGCGTGGCAATGAACCTACGGGTTCGATAGTGTCTGTGAGTTAGAGTTAATTTTCCTGTATTAATATCCATCCATCCGTAGTAATTCTGCCCGAGGTCAGGAACGATAAGAGACATTATTAATCCATGTAGGCCCCTAAGTGGCAAGAATCTACGATATGTTTTTGTATTTTAACAATTTTTAGAGAAGTTTATATGAAAATTCTCTGTAAAAGCAATATTTTTCAGAGTTGAGCCTCTGTTTAAAAATGTTTCTGCACCTCATTCCATAATTTGTAATTGTTTTTCCTAAGTATTCGAATTCCGCCACTTATTGGAAATGTCCTTAATTTGTAATTATTAAACTATACATTGTTTCCTTCTAATAACCACTTGACAACCTGGACTGACTGAAAATAGAAGTAAGAAGAATTATAGGACATTCAGTTCTTTATTTTTTATTTTAGTTAAATTGCTTGTCTTATTTTCTCTTAGACATTTTGACATAAACAAAAAAAAAAAAAAGCAAAGTGTAATCAAATGTTGAAGGCACAGCACAGATAAGGGACGACTAATTTATTTTTGTATAAGTGATTCTGACCTCTATTAAGAGGATGAAAAGGGGAGGTCGAGTATCACCCCAATGTTCCATCACAGTACGACATAAACATCATTAGGGTTTCTAGTTATCAGACCTTTCAATGTTAAGCAATAAATAACGTGTGAACAATTTGTTGAGTGATGGGACATCTAACAGGTAATAAAGGATCAGTCATTACGGTTAACATTGTCACTCATTAGCAACTTCCTTGCTTCTTTTTATTTAAGCTCAGTTCACAACAACACGGCTCAAAAAATAATTAAGCAGAGATTCTGGTATAAAGCAACTAACGTCACATGAAAACAAAAATAAGACTATGATGAACTTGAAGAAGATTTTCGGGCTGTAGGCCGTGGTCGTGAGGCTTGTAGTTCCCCGACGTTTCGCCAGAGACTGCGTCTGGCATCCTCAAGGGTTGTCTTGAGACTGAGGATGCCAGACGCAGTCTCTGGCGAAACGTCGGGGAACTACAAGCCTCACGACCACGGCCTACAGCCCGAAAATCTTCTTCAAGATCATCATAGCAACTCCGGCCGTGAAAGTCTACGTGAATACAAAAATAAGACTGGTCACCCCAGGGTAAATTTATATAAAACTACCTGGCGTTGCCCAGGCATTTATTTATCTCAATTTAATTGTCAGCAATAAACTTAGCGACCCACAAAACTATGGATTCGACGCTAAATCTTGGCCACTTTTGAAATTTTATGTTTTGCAATTACTCGCTCATTTAAGAGCGCTATCGGTCAAATGTGGGCTTAAATTACATGACTCCAATAAGATTAGCTATGCCGAATACTATAGATTCGACACTAACATAGGTAATTTTAGATTATTTTTACATTTAAACCCTTCGTATGAGTACTAGGGATTCATTACTCCATGGGTGGCATATCTGTACAAAATGGACTGAGGCAATTTCTGCTTGAAGAGATCCATTTACAAGATGTGGTAACGGATATATGCGAGGAATGTATTTATTTATTTAGGTTGATGTAGATAAGATCTTCACGTGACCTTCCCTTCCATTCATCAAGATAAACTTAATACGTTACCTTAATACACATACATTACAATAATATAAGATACTAAATGATTATTTTGAAAAAAAACAACTATAATAAAAGTAAAATATAAAAATCTATAAAGTTAATGATAGTTAAAAATAAAACTAATATAATATATACAAAAAAGGCAGAACAGCTAACTACTATATATGAAAAAATACATATAGAATAATAAAATAACATTTCTTCACTGATAGGAACTCCAATCAGCATGCGTAATAACAGTTCTTCACCAATAGGAACTCCAATCAGCATGCGTTTCGTAGCTAAATGCTTTAAATTAATTATATCCTCCAAACATTTAACACACGATCACATCATAATATTTTGCTTAATGTATCACACTATCGGACACCTCATTATTCCATATCAGACACTATATTAATTTCCGGCAACTGAAATTCTCTATCACGGGATATCTGTTTCTGCCGACGTTAGAATCATTTAAAATAAATCTACATTCATATTCACTTTAACATAAGTTTACATATTAAGATAGTTCTTTATTATTATTATCATTATTATTATTACTATTATTATTATTATTACTATTATTATTATTATTTTACTATTATTATTACTATTACTATATTATTATTATATTTATATTATTATTATTATATAATTATTATTATTATTAGTAGTAGTAGTAGTAGTAGTAGTAGTAGTAGTAGTATTAGTGTACTATTTACTATATTATTATTATTATTATTATTATTATTATTATTATTATTATTATTATTATTATTATTAGAAGCATATACATAGCCTTTATTTACATGAAATCCACATTTTATTTTTATTTAATTATAACTTGTATAATATACATACAATTCTATATTTGAGCTTTTTGAGTGAACGAGAAGACCTATGTATGGCATTAACTCTGCCAGAATGAATAAACAATTATATTCATATTATATTATTATTCATATTATTCATATTATTATTATTATCATTATTATTATTATTATTATTATTATTATTATCATTATTATGGATTTTATACGAAGGGCAGAAAGAATTTTAAGAAGAGAAAAAATTAGGAACTCAGTAATAAGGGAGAAAATGAAAATAGAAGACACTATTTTAGATTATATTAAAACTCAGCAATTAAGATGGTACAGACATGTCCAGCGAATGGAAGAAGATCGGCTAACAAAATCTGTTTTGGAATGGATACCTGAGGGAAGACGAGGCAGAGGAAGACTTAAAACCTCCTGGAGTCAAGGAATATATTTATACATGAAGGAGAAACATCTACAACCAGGAAATTGGATGGACCGACAAAATTGGCTATTGGGAATCGGACAATGTCAAAGACATTAATCAACCGATGACCTATCTATTATTATTATTATTATTATTATTCTTTGGTAGTTTCGCCATATTTGTCACTCCTATTTTGAAATAACCTATTGCTGCAAGAAACAATACATGCAGATGTGACATTCATTTTAATTTAAATTATCTGATTTCTACTTGATTTTTAATTTAGTAGCAAAATCAAAATAATGTTCTTTCACGCTTCATAAAATCAACAGGATATAATATAATACGTGTAATGTGCTTGGAAATTCCATAAATCTAAGTTTGGTATTTTATATGCGAGAAGTATGTTGTCATGACAATATAATCTGAATCCGATGTTTGAAAATCACTGTCTTCAAATATCATTAATGAAGCAGAAAAATAAAACAGTTGAATAAACAAATGAGGCACGTGAATAGAATTTACAATTTTTTTTAGATAAGTGTTTCTTAAATGTCCTCTTGTGTTGCATTATGCATTCAAACATTGTCACCAAGGCCATCTTTCGCTCGTGTGAATTAAGTTTCTTTTTTAGGCAAGAAAAAAGTTCATTATATTTCTCCTAAAGCGTACTCTTCTCTTTAAGTATTAAAATAGCATTTAATTGGCCTTTTTAAATCATTTATTTATATTACTAGCTAATACCCGGCGTGCGCTACTACTCCTAAATAAATGTTAATGTGGTTTTTTACCACCAGCCTTGAGCTGCTACGCTTGCCCGGGAATTGGCTTATCCCGATCTTCCTGGAATCAATGGAAGACAAAAATGGTTATGTGAGTTATCCGTAAAAAATAAACATATGCTGTCGCGGACTTTTTTGTAGAGTTTTTTGAAATATTCAATTCCGTGTACATTAATTTGGTGTATTTGTTATGGTTTAGGCAGCGTAAGCCATTTAAGCGTCAAAATAAGGACTTTATTTCACGTTTTTTTACTACAAAGGGTGATTTTTAGGGGTGAAGGGGTTGAATATCACAACTCTCTTGTAGCCTATGTTCATCCCGGGAATCTCCTGAGCATTTTGCAATCCCCATCAACGGTATGGCCACGCATATACAATATGAACAAATAAACCAACAAACAAACAAACAAACATTGATTTTTATATATTAGATAATTAAAAACTGCCTAAACAACTGGACTGGATTTTTATGAAATTCTTTGTGTGTGTTTGAGTGGGTCCCTAGATGGTTTGGATTCACAATTTGACCCTCTAAAACCATTAGGTGTAGGAGTTCACCTGAAGTGAAGATTTAAAAATTGCTCTAGCAGTCACAATTTTTTATGTTTTACAACGAAACTCAGTATATTCTATTAAAATAAATCGAGGTAGGTATTGTTAAAAAATGAGCATAATCTGATAATTAGAAGTGGAGATTTACTTGAAATCCAAAATTCAAAACTGACTAGCAACCACCATGTTTGGTTTGTCTCAGCGTATACTATACAATTTAAGAAACTTTTAATATATTAGATTTGAGTTTTGGTTCTATATTGTGTTTATGAAACGTTATGTTCATAGTATTACGTTTGGTCGTTTTAATATACATTATATTCCTACTAACCACATTATTTATTCAATTATTTCTACTTAGTTAATTTCCTTGTTCTTTTCTTAGTATTCTCTCTTACTTATTTCTTCTCTAAAGTGGATTATATCAAGGCAGATATGGCAAGACTGTTGAAGAAGCACTTATCAATACGCGCCTCTGTGTATTTTTACTTTGCGCTAGAAACCCCTATATAACATTGATTGCAGGGGACGTGTTTTAGAGAAATATCTCGTTATTTTCCTTTCTAACTCTGAAATTATATACCAAGAGGACGAAGATCACTGGGCCGTCCTATGAAACGCTGGAGGGAAAATTTTCTATAGGATCGTAACAGGCCTTGGCCTAATACTTGGAAGGAAGAAGAAGAAGAAGACTCTGAAAGTATCATCTTTTCATTGACTATAGGCTAATTCCTTAGACGTTACATCTCAATTTTTTTAAATTGTAAATAGTCTACTGCATCATGCCTATTGCATGTTTTATGGAAGGAGAATATTTACAACAAAGAAAGTGTCCTATAAAATTGTTAGAATATTAAAATGTATATCAAAATATATATGTCTGCATTTTAAACTATAAAGATAGGAAGACAGAGAAGCCCGGCAATAGTACGAACGTTTACGATTAGCAGTGATGCAACTAATATGAAATAATCCATTCACTCTAGTTTCTTACACTTCTTTTTTGCGCGATAATGCGTTTTGTCGTACTTACAGCAATGACGACCATGATTGAAAGTTCAACTTCCTACATTTCGCGGTTGTCAACCTAAATAACTATACTGTAATATTACATATTACAAACACGCGTCCGAAACACGCGTGTGGGAAGAAAATCCACTACCCTCTATGTATACTACATACAATGTATATACAAAAAATATCCAAAAGGTAGTGTTAATATACATTATACGAAACAAATCACTGCATTTTAAATGAAATTAATTTTAATTGAAACAATATAAAATAATGAATACGTACTTGCCACCATTTTATCACTAAATGGTCTCAAGCCTCCTGAAGTTTCAACTAACAAACATTGCCCACACTGTTAACGTTAGTCAATTGTTTATAATGAACGCGAATATTTCCAACAAAGAGGTTATTGTTTTACTATTATTTTGGAAACATCATCGCACAAAAAAATAATGTACAACGTACGTTTTTGAAGTGTTTTACAGAATCTCGGAAATTAAAAACCTTGCTATTGCTCGGTTCTTAAACATGTTCCTTGCTTCTGTAATAACCATTTCCCAATCTCGCATCGTAATATACCATTTCGATTCATTCATTCATAGATTTATGCCCACGGGCGGATCATTCTCTGTTCTACATTATTCTGTCTGTCCTGCTTTTCACTTCGTGTCTGCATAAGATCCATTTATCCTTGTGTTTTTTTTTATAATCGTTAATATGATAACCTCAATGGTGCAAAGGTTGCCAGGTCTGACAAGTATTCCAGAACTACCGGGTGATATTCCCAGCGATGCCATAGAATTTATCTTTGGGAATATCTGGAACGGGTCACGCTCAGTTTCGCAATAATAAAATGGATAGTTCCTTGATTTCAGAATTAGGTAAATCCGATTACGAAAATTGAAATTAAATTTGAAGAATTACTATACGATATCCTCTTGCCTCCTTGTATTGTTATCTGCTTGCATTTCAGTCGGACTTGGCTTTCCGAAGCTGTCTTGCCACTGATTAATATTCATTACTATTCAATATCTTATTCCCGCGTAGTTATCCGGCTCCAGATTTGAGAAGTTATCTCCTTCTTACCATAATATTGACACTAGGCCCCAAGATAACAGTCTGTTAACAATCCCTCTTCATAGCACTTTCTCTTATTCCACTTATTTCACAGTAGACTCTGCCCGTTCCTGGAATTTCCTTCATCAAGATATCAGGGGTTACCGCACACTTTGTACTTTTAAGACACGCTTGTTCTTTTTTTTTTCTCGATAGTTAAATGTATTCTATATCATTAATAGTTTTTTTCTCATTTTTCAATCTTGTACATTTTGCATTTCATTCGGTAAATTTAGATTAAATCAAGCTATTTTGCAAATAATAATTATGTTGTAGATATACTATGTAATATTTATTTTTATTGTAATTAGATGTAAGAATATTTTTGTATTTTCTTTTTAACCTGGTTGAGTGGTTGACAAGGCCTAACTCTGCCAGGTAAAATAACAACTATTTATTATTATTATTATTATTATTATTATTATTATTCCATCCGCCATTCCATTCATTCTTTAACAAGCAGTTTCTTACTAACCAGTGGGCCATACAATTTCTTTTTCTATTTTTATTATTTCCATCATCGTTCTTTATCCATTATTCTCAGAGATTTTTTAATAACTCTATTAGATACAATGTTTAATTTTAATTTAACTAAAAACTAAATAAATATAAATAATGAATTAATGAAATATAGAAAGCAGAATTAATGAAATATAGAATATAGGTCGACGAGAAAATGTTATATATCATCTCCTTACCTCTGACTTCATTCCACAATTTTCTTATTCACTTGTAGTATATTGAACTATTTTGTTATATATTTCATTGATATTTCTTTACCTGCTGCTTTTTAACTTCTTCAAATTCTAAAATAAACGAGAATTCACTACATCATTTTAATTCTTTATGGGATGAAAAAACTAAAACAAAAATCCTCTAATCATCTCGACTTTGCAAGGCTTCTTACTTAGAAATTTAATTCTTCTTTTAAACTTAACGCAGGAGAAATATGTTTTAATATATAAGTATATATATATATATATATATATATATATATAAATTTTTGTTTTCAAATTGGATATGATAGTTTAAAATTGGATACATATTAAAACATGGGATATTGATCAAAATACGATACGGTAAAAAGTTTATAGTAAAAAAGTGTATCTTTGAACCTAAATACATTGTTAAAATCGTTTGTGTTAATTATTAGACTTAAAAAAGAGGTAGCGTGCTGCTTTGTCACGCAGCGGGCCCGGGTTCGATCCCCACTCGGGACAGTTTTTCTGGGTGAGATTTTTATCGGGTTTTGTTCTCACCTGCAACAAATGTCAGGAAAACTTCAAGGCCCAAACGGTCCCCGAAATCATATGGCCATCATCATCACCCTTCACCGGTGTGGAAAGCAACGGGAAGCTACCACACCTACAATTCCCTAGTAAAGCTCCAAAGTATAGCATGAAAGTGTTATGATTGCAGTGAAAGACGGATGGATATATATATATATATATATATATATTAAGAAGATGCCTAATTGAATCTGCTATAGGAGTTTCATCATAGAAAATGAGGAATGTATCTTGAAACTTTTATATCCCACCTCAAGTAGTTCCTGAGATAAGTGAACCAATAGGTTGAAAAATGTGATTGTAGAGGAATTACTTAAAAATGATTTCGAAGTGAATGTTTAAGATATCTTAAAAATACATATTTTAAGTGTAACAATTAACACACACGATTTTAACAATATCAGATATTTAGGTTCAAATGTATACTTTTTTACTTTTTATTATAAACTTTTACCACTCTTCATAGCATTCTTCCATTAATGTAACTACAATTAGATTAAATAGACCAAGAATGTAAATCAAGTACCTGAATAAAACCTACAGAAATCAACTTATTTTATATCATAATTTTAACCGTATTATTTTTCTCTCTATTTCTTAGTTTCTCAGCCCTTCTTGCTGCAATTTCGCTAATGGCATGTAAAAAAGTTATTTTTCATTGTTTTCTTGAGCGTTGTGTTGATATGAATACAGAGTAAGGAAAGCGCCTGCTGTGACCTCCTGTGGTGGAAACACCAACTACTCATCTTGCTAGACAAGCGGTACTACATGATCACATCTAATTAGGCGACAAAGAGAGTTCTTTCAACTACTTTCATTGCCCGAGTGCCTTCAGCAACAAAACCTAGTGAAACAACAATTTATATCCTTGAGGAGTAAAAAATCTGCGCTTAAAAATATGTAATTATTCGGGCATTAACCAAAATCTCACTGAACAAATTAGACTCTTCCTTACGTAATACATTTCAGCATTTGGTAACCTGGATATGAAAGATCTTATCTTACAAATAAAGACTACAGGATAAAACTGAGGAAAATCAAAACTTCCACTTTTTTCCAATCGAGTATAAATAATAATAATAATAATAATAATAATAATAATAATAATAATAATATAATAATAATAATAATAATAATAATAATAATAATAATAATAATAATACAACACACAACAATAATAATAATTTATTATCTATAATTTATTATTATTAAATTATTAATTATAAGGCAGCCCCGAAGCGCCAGTGGTTAATCACTCGCCCTCTACTTTAGGGTAGTAAGTTCACTTCTCATCATTGCTTACGGGGTTAGTGGCTGATGAATCGCAACGCGAGCACATTTTTCTCGGGTTTTCTCGTGCCAAAAACTTCATTCAACCACTTGTCCATATTTATCCATTTGGTTTCACTTCATTTAATTTCATCTGTGCGACAAGTCTGAACAGCTAGCACCCGTTTATATCAAGACTGTCAATATAATATAAGCTTCATTAATTTAAATCATAGACAATGCATTATGTTGAACATGTATAGAGGGGTTTCATTAGTAATTATATGATAGATAGGTTGGTAGCATTTACTTAAGGACGCTTTTCAACAGCCAAGGTCATTAGCATCGCATTTTAAAGCTGAACGTGAAAGGGCCGAAAAAATGTTGCACAGAGGCCTGTTTTTTAGACTTTAGGTTACAATGGTCGACAAAACTTAATTTTTTTTCACAAGAATAAAAATATGAGATTTTAGAAGTATTTTTCATCCTGAATTTAAATATCGTTTCAGTTTTTTTCCCTATCAGGCAAGAGTTTTCTGTAATATTCATTTACATTTTTTATAATTCTTACAATTTTTTAATTAACGGCTTGTGAAATGAGATTCATGCGCAGAACAGCGGGTTACACCAGATGGGATCGGAAAAGAACACCGATATCTTAAAAGAATTGAAGACTACACCAATTTTGGAATATATTAAACAGTACCAACTAAATTGAAACACCATCTTGAAAGAATGAGTTCAAATCGGATCCCCCAAAGCTATTTATAATTATATACCAAGAGGACGAAGATCACTGGGCCGTCCTATGAACGCTGGAGGGAAAATTTTCTATAGGATCGTAACAGGCCTTGGCCTAATACTTGGAAGGAAGAAGAAGAAGAAGACAATTTTTAATAAAATCCATCTAACTCTAACTCATTCTGACTTACCTAGAAAGTGGTAGATAGTGATTTTCGGGCATATATCTGGAACATCTCTCTTCTTGGTCCAACAGTAGTCAGCCAGCATATTAGAACTCCACTTGCCTTGGTACCTCTTTTCCATTGTGGAAATTTGCTGATGAAAACATTCACCGTGCACATCAGAGACAGCCCCAAGATTTTCCGAAAAGAAGTCTAAGTGAGAGTCCAAAAAGTGCATTTTTAAGGAGTAGCTGTCACAAAAAAACTGTGCCTGATGGAAAAATTCTGACTACATATCTGAATTCAGTATGAAAAAATGCACTAGATTCACTAATCAGATTTCTTGTGAAGAAAACCTTGTCGCCCAATGATATTATATATGCCGTAAAATCTACGTCATGGAATCTATAGCCCTTTCCAAAGGACCTTTACCCCCTGAGAAAGAATTATGTATAATTTATTCTGGCAGAGTTAAGGAAGCCCATAAGGCTTTCTCTTCACCATAAAAATATAGACTACAAATAAGTAGGCCTACAGTATAAATTATATATGAAATATACTGATTTCAGGGAATTAAAAAGTATTAAAAACTGCAGTGTAAATTGCATGCACATACAACATTTTATAGGCATACGATAAAAAAATAATAACATAGCAGACCTAATCTAATAAATTTAACGGGAAACACCAATTAATACATGTAGGCCTATACGTGAAGAAAATGATCAAACCAAAGTTAGATCAATTCAGATTTCTTTTAAGCGGTTAGTCGATCTTTGGATCTTCTGGGGCTTAAGTCCAGAAAATAAATTAACATAAATATATTAATCTTAAAGCTTATAGCTAATGTATTATTTTATGACATTATAGCGGCTCTCTCCAAAGAATGTTCTTCACGCAGAAACTGCGCAAGCTCCGATTTTCTTTGTTTACGGGACACTAATAATTTTATTAGATAATTACCACAATAAAGGATCAACTCTTCTCACTAAACGTTTTTACAATATATGCTGCCACAAACCTGAAGCCAGGATTTGCTAGAAGAGGGGAAAGGGTAACACAAGTTCAGACTCATACATTTCACTCACTCCCTTAACATAAACACATTTTTTAAATCATTTACATACCCCATATTATGTCCTGCTGGGGGCTAATGAAAGGGATGATTTGTAAATAAATGAAAACTGTGACGATCAAAATCATATGCTCCTTTACATATTTCAAAACTATATATATATAGGCTATATATATAATCATACTAAATAAATGATACAAATAAATCTTTTTTTAATCAATTGAGTTGGTGTTTACTTGATGAAAATCCATATTAATTAATTAAATAAAAATAGAACCTAGTTTTATTTGATTTTCATATTTATTATATAATTCAGTTTTCATATTTATTATATAATTCAGTGACAGCTGTTTCGGTACACTGTACCTTCTTCAGACATGTTAACAAATTACGAATTGTGTTCCAACTGATATAAGCAACAATACAACAATATTATTTAATTTTTTTAATTTTTTTATTTAAAATAAATTTAAAATTTTTTATTTAAAATAAATTTACAACAAATTAAAAAAAATAAATAAATATTGTTGTATTGCTGCTTAGATCAGTTGGAACACAATTCATAATTTGTTAACATGTCTGAAGAAAGTACAGTGTACCGAAACAGCTGTCACTGAATTATATAATAAATATGAAAATCAAATAAAACTACGTTTTATTTTTATTTAATTAATAAATATTTTTTATCATTTTCTTCAAATGTCGTGTCTGTTTGGTTTATTTTTTTAATTCTACTAGGAAATACTTTTCAAATATTTATTAAGACACAATTTTGTAAACCATGTTTTATGAGTCATACAATCAAACAGCCATCAATCACTCATGATTAGTAAATACCTCTCCACACTTTTTAAGTGATTTAAGTACTTGTATTTAAATATTACTTTATTTTAGGCAATATTTGGTGACTCACATGATGAGAAAGTTTCCAGAATCGTTTTAATACTGCTTCCTTCTAAGAATTTTATATCATTATTTATTTGTTACTACATGCAAAGACAAGTCAATTTACAGTCTGTAAAAATTCCGTCAATTATGTCTTATATCAGTGCAGGCTAATAAGCATGTTTTGTAGTTAATACACTAACAGCCTTTTTCAAATATATTATTTTAAACTGTTGAAAGAGAAAGCATTATTGCCCAACTCTACTGGTTTATATAAATCATATTATTATTAGTATTATTATTACTATTATTATTATTATTATTATTATTATTATTATTATTATTATTATTGAAAGCCAGAGGGAAAACGCCCAGTTGGTAGACCAAGAATTAGGTGGGAGAATAACTAACTATGATTTGAGGGAAGTATATTATACAGGGAATGATTGGAAAGGATTAGCTCAGGATAGGGATGTATAGAGAGCTTATGTCCGTGCGGCCATGAACCCACGGTTTCGATAGTGCCAGTG